>MU730991.1:7466-192015 GCA_026770625.1 Nicotiana glauca
CCTAATCCCGAAGGGGTAGAGACGAGATGGTCAACTTTGACACACTCTAATGGTCCAATGATCATTTATCCTCATTTCACATATTAATCCGTGGATTTATTCTTTATGGACATGGTTCTAATCAAATAGAGGAAACAAATAAACACGTAGTTCTTTCATGGGAAAATTTCCCAAATTTCTCTTTAAAACATAATCCAAATATGTTTAAGCCACAAAAGGGCAATAATAACTTAATCAAGTTCAGGCAGCAACACAGCATGCGAAATCATACCGAGGCGACGGCCCGATCTAACAGAAATAAATGTACACTTGCCGAGGGTTGACGGCGTGCCTATAGATGCATCTATTAATCTGCCGAGGCGTTTGGCCCGTTCCAAAATAAACATACACAGACTGATAAACAGTCAGGAAATCAACGTGGAGCAAATGTCCAGGAATGGTCAATTCTCTTTATAAATTTTAGAAAACGAAGCTTAAGTATTCTAGAAAAAATCCAATTATTAATTTAATGTGATCTATTATCCCGCTCGCGAATCCTCCATACGACGCGGTACACATAATATACATGCTCAGATAGCCAATTAGAATTTTATCGAGGCGTAATTATCCAATTAAGCAAATTCTCTGTTTAACAATTCAGGAATGATGTTTAATCTCTTTTAAATTTGCTCACTAACCAGAGGTTGTTTAAACAATTCAAGTCATTAATGAGTCCATAATTTATTCAAGTATAGCATGCTTTCTGGGTCCTAATCTACTCGGACAATAGCATAATAGTAGCTACGTACGGACTCTCGTCACCTCGTGCGTACGTAGCCCACAAAAATAGGAGCACTTAATCATTTACTTCACCTATGGGGTAATTTCCCCCCTCACAGAATTACAAAGGAGACTCACCTCGCTCCGAAGACCTGCCACCGGCATTCTACATCCTTCCGAAGGCTTGAACCAACGCACAACTCCCCGAAACTAGCCAATGAACATACAAATTCATTAATATATGCTCAACTATACCTTAAAACTCAATTTACAACAATTCCTAACCCCAAACGAAAAGTTGACCGAAATACCCTCGGGCCCACGTGCCCGGAATCCGAAATTTTTTTAAGGTAAAAGTTACCCATGACCTTAGGAATTCAAATATATAATTTTCTCCTACTTCCATTCTCAAAATCGTGGCTAAAATCCAAGTTTTATAATTTTCTAGGTTTCCAACCAAAACCCCAATATTTACACTAATTCCCATGCTTAATCTCATACATGATCAATGTATTTAACTTATAATAGGTGGGAATAACTTACCTTAACATTGATGGCGAAAATCCCCTCCTTGAAGCTCTCCACAATCGCCCCAAGCCATGAAAATATGAGAGAAATGAACTAATTCACGACTTAAATTAAGCTTCTGCCCCAGTCGTTTTCCGCTTCTGCAGAATATTTTCGCACCTGCGGAGTCCGCTTATGCGGCCATTTAGCCGCTTCTGCGTTCCTGGGCTCAACCTTCCTTTCCGCTTCTGCGATCACCTCCTCCGTTGATGCGGTCCCGATTCTGCAGAATCTGGACCGCATCTGCGATCCTCGAGCTTCAGTTCAAAACCGCTTCTGCGGTCCACCCTATCGCCTCTGCGGATCCGCTTCTGCGGTCCCATTTTCGCAGAAGCGGAAATACCAGATACCAGCTGCCCAGCTCTTCGAAAAATCCAACTTTCGATCTGTTAACCGTCCGGAATCGACCCGAGACCCCCGGGATGCCAACCAAACATACCAACCAATCCCAAAACACATTCTGGACTTGCTCGAGGCTTCAAATCACATCAAATAACGCTAAAATCATGAATTACACCCCAAATTCAAGTTTATGAGCTTTGAAGTTTCCAACTTCTATTTCTGATGCCGAAACCTATCAAATCACGTTCGATTGACTTCAAATTTTGCACACAAGTCATTTTTGACATTACGGACCTACTCCAATTTCCAAAATTTGATTTTGAACCCGATATCAAAAAGTTAACTCCCCGGTCAAACTCTCCAAAACCTTCAACTTTCTATCTTTAGCCAAATGGCCTCAAAATGGTCTACGGGCCTCCGAATTCACTTCCGATTGCGCCCCCAACTCCAGAATCACTATACGGAGCTACTCCCAATCTCGGAATTCCAAACGGACATTGATAACACCGAAATGCTCTTCAAGTCAAACTTATGAAATTTCTTCTTAATTGCTAACTTCCACATTAGGCGCCAAAATGCTCTCGGGTTATCCAAAACCCGATCCGGGCATATGCCCAAGTCCGAAATCATCATACGAACCTGCTGGGACTTCCAGATCCCAATTCTGAGGTCGTTTACTAAAAATTTCAATCCTAGTTCATTCTTTCAACTTTAAGCTTCCGAAATGAGAATTCTCTTCCCAAATCAACTTCGAATTTCCCGAAATCAAATTCTGACCACGCGTACAAGTCATAATACCTGAAATGAAGCTGTTCATGGCCTCCGACTGCTGAACGGAGTGCTAGAACTCAAAACGACCGGCCGGGTCTTTACAAGTGCTTTTGCTAGACATAAACTCTATGAGAAAGTGTATATCCTCTTTTATTAATGTTGCAGCTGTTTTTTTCTTACTCTTTCTTACTTGACTACTAGTGTTAACACCATCAGTTGATTTTTGTCTCTTTAGTGATGGTTCTGGAAACGTAACAGAATTTATATTCTGTAGATCATCACTTTCATCGCTCATTTCATCATTAAGATAAGTGAAGTGATCTTTGTCACAATCATCAATAACATTTATCCCCTCTTCATCGAGATTAAGTCCAATGCCGGACGATTGTTCTTGATTTGCTGCACGTGCTCTTTCTCCTGTGGCAACAACATCAGCAAACAATACATCGTAGCGAAACCATATGAGCGAAAGATCTTTGTTCCTAAATTTCTTATATTTTTCATTCTCCTGTAAGAAGAGAAAAAATAACTACTTTAATCAAACTAATATATTTAATTAATAATGACAAAAATAAGAATTACACATATAATAATGTGAGAAATGTACCTTAATTTTTCCCTCCTACCAATCATCATCTGCCATAATCGTATTTTTCGTGGCATCCCATCTTAAACCTGTCTCCCCTCTCATCAAATGCTTAAAAAGTGTCCATTCGCCTTTCATGTAATCCCAATGATTTTTTATTTTTTTTATCATAGTCTTTCCCCGTCTTCTTACAGAACTCGTCAACCATACTTTTCCAACAATCTTTATTTAAGTAAGTGTTTGGTCTATTTCCTTTTCAAACCTCTTGCTCACACAACTCAAGAAAAATAATATGTGTATCATCATCCCACTTAGCATTATCTGGCATAATTGAATGTAAATAATCTGAAAAAAGTAGAACAACCAAGCAGCTAAGACTGAAGTTGCATAAAGAGAGTAAGAATATAGGGGCACTAGATTGTTCCGATTCTAAGTGTAACATCTAATTAACTTTACTTGTGAGATTGGCTTACAAAATTTTCAAATTCATCATCATTTTTCGCAAGTACAAGCACAAGAAGAGAATTCAACAAATGGAGAGGGCTGCAGAGGTTGGAGAAGCATTACAAATGACTAAAGTTGGGAGCACGAAAGCACCGGTTGAACCTACACTAGAAACAGAATACATGCCCTAATTTATGCCATCTGAACAATCTGCCTCACAAGTTCACATTCATGTTTCTTTTGCTGCAGTTAGATATTATTGGTGTTGCTTTATTCAATTCTTTTTATAGGCTTATGGTAGCAGTGTGAGTAGAAGAACATGATTATTGTGTAAATAATAATCTCATAGCTTTCACATTAGCCATTCATATTTGTGATGATTTGTTATGAAGTATTGTTGTAAATAAAGGTATAATGACAATATCAACCGGAAGATTTTATATTTGCTCACCAATTAGCAAAGTAAGCATCGTCTAAATTAGAGCAATGCTAGATAGAACTCTTTCATATTATGGGTTAAAAGCAACATATGGATGTTATATGATTGGCAAAAATACGTTCTTTACATCCATAGCATCGTCATAAACAAAGAGCATATAGCACTCTCTCAGTAATGTAGTATTTAAACCTCTCCCTGCATTCAGGAATTAACAATATTGCAGCTTACCCAATCGAGAGTATTATAAGAATTTCAATCTGCTGAACTAATATTTTGCACTGTAGCAGCATTCATTCCATCTTCCAACAAACACCAAATAAGCAAAATATACTATTCGCAAAATAAATCATCAATGAGCAAAATACCCACCTCAAATTTATCAAAATAAAAATAATTATAATTTATATTTTTAGATAATGTAGAACCTACGAGAAAACGCAGAAAATCGTTGAAAAATATTGAAATCAGCGTGTCCATAAGTGCATAAAAAAGAAACTAATTTAGCATCTTTTCATATTTCCTCTGTTAGCATCTTTTCATATTTTAATTTCTGTTTTTAATTGAATCAGAAAAATAAACTTTTTATAAAGTTCAGCAGAACTGGAAACAAATAAAAAGTACAATAGGAAGATAACTTAATGGTTGAAGAGGCTTTCAAATTGCAGCTGAAGTTGGGGAGAGTTGTGAAGAAGATGAAGAAGAAAGCAGAGGCGCTGCTGATAGAGAAAAGAACGAGAGGTCTTTAGGTTTTCTAGTGGGTGTAATTTCGGAAATAAGTAATATGATAAGGGATAAGAAAGTAATATCCTTGGTCAAACCAAAATGGCTTTTAAGCCAATTTAAAAAAAGTTGGGTTTACCCAACTTGTTAGTTTTGACTTTTTTTAAGCAGATTTTAACTTTTTTAAGCTCTTTTTGTAGTTGCCAAACACTTCTAGAAGTTAAAAAGTGCTTAAAAGCTGGTTTGACCAACTTTTAAGCCCATCCAAACAGGCTCTAAATATGTAGTTTGCAAATTGGTGTTATGTGCTTTAATATTCTTGTGTGATATTTGAGAATTTTGGATTGTTTTCTGCGTGCAATGTGTTTGTGCTAGTGTCCGCGTTGAATCTACTAATTGTTCTGAAGCATTACAACCGTTCTTTCTTTTACTTTCTGTGCGCCTTTATACTTGCTCAAGAATAACAGTTGTTGCAGCTTCCCATTCTTGGAGATATAAATCATTTAAATAGGTAGGGAAATGAGCATAATTGCACATTAAAACATTGAGTGGGTGGTCTTTCAATTTGCTCTTTTTTGCTTTTGAAGTTTTTTTTTTTTGTGTTCTGTTTCAGATTTTATCAACTTCTCTAAGGGTGTCATATGTACATTAATTTCTTGCATAATTATTCTCTATTCCTAGGGGTTTGGTATCATTTTAGATTACCTAATTCTAGGACAACTTATTTGTATCTAGAAGGAATAACAATGAAAAATAGAGTACGGGTTGTATGTGTAGTATATTGTTGAATGATTTGTTTTGAAGGAACAGTGGAAAAATCCACCTCTTTTTCACAGTTATCCGTGAATGATATTCGCAAGCTCTGAGCATATCACATTCAATCTCGAATTTAGAAATTATAAATTAACCATTCATGGATTCGTAGCTGGCTTTAGAAGCGATTAAATAAATTATCGTGGCCACAGATACGGTTTTCGTGACGTGTTTATGATGCCTAATTTTAAATTAGATTAAAGTAGGAGCATCTTTAATTTTCCTTAGAGAAAAAATACAAATCTCTTTTAAAATAGTAAATCGAGTTATGCCATTAGTTGAATTATCCATGGCCCTTGCAAAGCTTGTTATTAACTTGAAAGCGCGTAGTTGCTTTAGACGCGCTATTTTAAAATTAATTTCCTAAACTCGGGTGTGCATTTTATGTGACCCAACTCCAATTCTCAACAATGTTAAATAAAATGTGTCGTGGACCGCGGGTGCATTTTATGTGGCGTGGTTCAAAGACATGTTTTAGATAACGTTGAATCTTCTTAAAATTAATTAAAAACGGCTAATAAGTTAAAAATATAGCATAGGCTAAAACATATAATAAAATCAGATAATAGGCCAATTATGATAGTTTAAGCGACCGTGCTAGAACCACAGAATCCGGGGATGCCTAATACCTTCCCTCGGGTTAGCAGAATTCCTTATTCAGAATTTCTGGTTCGCAGACTTCAAAAGGAAATTCGAACTTTCTCGATTTGGGATTCAAAATAAATCGGTGACTTGGGACACTAAATAAACCATCCCAAGTGGCAACTCTGAACAAAAATTGAATAAATAATCCCATTTCGAATAATGTCTCTTAAATTAGAAAAACTCCCTTATACTACCTTTCAGGGTATGTTAAAAAGGAGATGTGACAGCTCTGGCGACTCTGCTGGGGATCCAAACCCAGAACTTCGGTTCAGGGTTCAAGATTTCGAGCTTAGAATAGCTGTTATGATTGGCTTCATCTGTTATCTGATTTTCCTACATGTTTAAGCCTAATGTGCTAAATGCTTTTACCACTTTGATATTCTGTGAATTGTATATAAACTGCTATGAAACCCTTTCTCTCTCCGAGTCTTCTAAATCATGGAGAAGGGTGCACTTCGTGTGACTTCTCTTTTGTCTAGAGTCTTATCCCATTTTAGAACGAGGTTCGGACAAGTTGCAAAGTTGGTAAATCTTATGTATTCTCGGTACGTTTCCCCCCTTGGCTCGAGTTATCCGCTCGGGTAAGCCAGATCTAGAATAATAAACCCAGGTTTTAAACTTAGTATAACAAAGCCTCATGCCGGATCCCTAGTAGGAACATTTGTGTGCATCGCGCGCATTTGACTTAGGAGACTCAACAAAAGGGTTGGGTCTGTCTAGGACAGGTGTACCCGAATTAAAAAGACCATCCTGATGCATCTTACGTGATACTTGCGCATCTGTTTGTTTCGGCTTGCATGTTGACCAGCTCCTAGAATAGAGAAAGAAAATCAAAAAAAAGAAGAAAATCATAAAAAAAAGTGTGAGAGGTATGTATTTAGAATATTCTTAAACTCTGTCGAAATTCTAGAAAAAGAAAAGTCATTTTAAAATGAGCCCAAAATCCTCAAGTGCCATGTTTCTCATGTTCCATCAAAACTGATCAAACTACGCGGGTATGATTCTCACCGAATTTGAGATACCTAGGCAAACCTCATCGGTTTCGACCCCAGTTTTCAAAAAAAATCCAAAAATATTTTCTTTTAGTTTTTTCTTTAGAAATCTTCCCTTAGAAAATTCAAACAAAAAAAGGCAGTTTTAAAACTCAAAAAAATAATTTCCTTTTTTTCTAATGTTTTTCATGAAATAAAAAAAATCAATAAAAATCAAAATTCAAAATACGGGTTTCCTTTATTTTGAAGTATTTTTCCCCAAAAAAAAATCCAAAAAAAAAAACAGAAACAAAAAATCCAAAAATACATCTTAGATGTCTTTCTTTCAAAAATGTCAATAAAAAAAAATTTGAAAAAATATTTTTACTTTTCTTTAGAAGTACTTATGTAAAGAAACAAAAACTCAAAAGATTCAAAATATTTTCTTAAAAGTCCCTCTTTCGAAAATAAGAGGTAACATCCAAAATCCAAAAATAGTTTCTTTCTTATTTAGAAAAAGAGAAAACAAATAAAAATTCAAACAAAAATATTTTATTTTTACTTTGAAAACTACCAAAGTTCAAATCAAAAGCAAATGAATTTTTTTAGAAGTCTTTCTTTCAAAAAACAAAACAAAAATCAAATCAAAAATAAAAAAAATAAATATTATCTTTCTTCTTTTAAAGCATTTCTTTCAAAAATTCCAAAAAAAAAAGGAAAAAAAAAGAGTTAGTTTATTTACTCTATTCTTCATCTTCCTGAACTACGCAAAATCTGATTCATGCGGGATCATGATATATAGGCAATCCCCATTGGATTCGATCATAGCTATAAAATAAAACTGAGTGAAAAATAAACAGAAAAAAAAGAGAAAGAAAAGTTGAGTGAAAAAAGAAGAAGAAAAGAATAGAGTGAAAAAAGTGAGCGACAAGAAATAAAAGAGTGACAAAAAAAAAGAGTGCCAAAAATAAAAGAGCGACATAAACAAGAAGAAAAATCAAAGAGTGATTGAAGAGAGGCACAAATAAAAAAGAGGTACATACTGAGAAAGTTAGTTAAGGTCGGGATGAAATATATAACCGTTCAAACACATGGTAGAAACGTTTAACTGTTTAGGTGCATTGCATCCAAACGTGCGATTTCCTATCTGTTAAGCGCCTCAAAACTAACAAGGTTGTTGCATGTGCAAAAAGGCAGGTTTTGGTGGTTGGTTTTGTTGGTAGTCTAGCCTTCCCTCTATCACAAGATCCAAAGGCACAGATGGCCTTCACAAGCAATCTACCAATCATCGATCCTGAGGATATCCTGTCATCGGCTATTCTGCAGCTAGAATCATCAACTGCTGAAGAGAATAAGATGTTGCGTCGCCGCATATTGAAAATATGGGACGCCTGGTCTAACGGTAGAGAACCGCCAAGTGCAATCTCTGGGTTCCTTGAATTGATCCCCAGATCAGGTGAGGTTACCAACGCCCCGGTGCCCAACCCGCTCATCCCAAGCGGGCACCCTCCAATGCCCTCCAATGATCCTGGCATGCCTTCTGTGGTTCGCCCCCAGGCATTGGCTCCAAGGGCACCACCTCTAATGTTCACCTTTCAGGGTCTGCAGCTTCAATCAGAAATAACATATGTGACCCCATACTCTTTCACTCAACCTCCGTGATATGATCTCTCGGTTGATCAAGAAAAGGTCGTTAAAAATCCCGAGCAAGAGGAAATTGCTCGGAAGATGAAGATCCTGGAACAAAGCCTGAAAAACATGCAAGGTTTGAGTCGCCAAAAGAGTGTCTCATACTCTGACCTCTGCATGTTTTCCCATGTCCACTTGCCAGTTGGCTTCAAGATGCCAAAATTTGAAAAGTACAACGGGCATGGAGACCCGTTCGCTCATCTAAAATGATACTGTGACCAGTTAAGGGGTGTTGGTGGAAAAGAGGAGCTGCTAATGGCCTATTTTGGGGAAAGCCTCACCGGAATCGCTTCTGAGTGGTATACAGATCAAGAAATTGCTCATTGGAATGTGTGGGGTGATATGGCCCGGGATTTTGTCCGCCAATTCCAGTATAATGTGGACATCGCTCCTGACAGAAACACATTGTCCAATTTGAAAAGGAAAGCCGCGGAAAGCTTCTGCGAATATGCTATCAAATAGTGTGAGCAAATTAGCCATGTTTTGTTCAGGTGGATGGTTTTGTTGGTATACCGTGATGAACGCGCAACCTTGCACGCGCCCATAACATTATACACAAAACCGAGCTCCATCTCCCAGAAATGCCCATCCTTACCAAGCTCCATATAATCCCCAATCAAATGTTCCCCAATACAATCCTCGCCCAAAAGAGACTTTTAAAATGAATCACTTCATCCCTTATTGGTGAATCATACTCGGGCTTATTCCAAAAGCTAGTTAGGCGAGGTCTACTACAGCCAGTGGCCCCAAACCGACCAAACCACAAGTCCCCCTCGCACCGAGCTGATGCTAGATGTGAATACCACTCTGGAGCAGTGTGGCACAGTACAAAGGAATGTTGGACCCTCAAAAGGGTAGTTGAAGACTTGATTGAAGCTGAAAGAATCATTCTCCTGGACGAAGAGGCTCCTGATGTGACGAACAATCCGTTGCCTATTTACAATGAGGAATTTGATTCGGCACTGAAGGCCATTGCAACCATTGCCGAAACAGAAGAAAAGCCGAAAGAACGGCCGCTAAGCATGAAAGTTTCCCATCAGACGGGAGTCTCAGTTGCCAGTCTTGCTATCATTTCATCATCTAGATCATCTCACGGTGTGATCCAGATGTTTTTTTTTATTGTCTTACTTCCCGATGTAAACCTTTCTATCTTTAAAATTCAAAAATCCAAAAAAAAAATCATAAAAAAAACCCAAATGATATTAATATTTCATTGTCCAGGAATGTCTCTTTTCTTAATCTTGTCATTTTTTCTTATTCTCTTTTTTGTTCTGTTAAATGCAGATTTTAATAACATGACATGCTTGCAGACTTCATGCCCAGATTCTAAGACGCTGTCAGATTTCGAAATAATGAATCAAGAATTAGATTGTAATGAAGATAAGTATAAGGAAATAAAATAAAGGTTTGACAAAACTAAAGGAAAATTGGCTCCAGATTGGAAGATCCATACGTGGTAACAAGATTACTGCCAAAAAAGTGCGTTGTATTTGGGACACATTGAAGGAAATGTCCCTGAAACAACTATCAATACAAATACAGACAAAAAGATACTATGTTTGATCCTCTATACAGTATTAATATTCTCCGGTTGATTCCCTAGCATTCTCTGTTTGGCGAACATGTTGGGCATATAATTCATTTCCTTCGGGTGATGAAAAGCGATATGATCTTCTCAGTCTCTACGATGGATTTTCCGGCCGGTATTCACCCTTTTGGAGATGTTCCATGAGCCATAATTGGAGTAGCAAATTACATCCCTCGATATATTTGGCCCCTTGTTGACATCTTTCTAGGGCTCGGTATATTTCTGCAACTATCATTGTCACAAGGTTGAATGGCTGCCCGTTGATTCCTTCCATTAAGGTTTTAGTGACTATGGCCAGTCTGATATGGATTCTTGCTTTCTTTGTTGGAAAAACTATCATCCCCAAGAAATAGAACATAAACACAAATACCCTTCGGTGAATGTGCCCCAATGAGGTTATGGCGAATTCGTCCGGATACGTACAGTATGATTTGCTGTGACCGTACCTTTCATACAAATGGTTCAAAGGAATGTATGACTCCTCCAAACATGTTAAGTCAAGATTCTTCTTTAGACCCACCATCTTAAGAAAACCCCTACCCTTACGATTTTCCAGCATTAGCAAACCCAGAGTTTCCCATGGTATCCCAGCTAGTCCTCCTATTTCCTCGAGTAAACGTGTCATTTCTATGTCGCTGAAGCGAAACAACAATCTATCACAGTCCCAAAACAAAGTTGCAGCTTCTATGATTTTGTTGTTAGGTTGAATGTCTAGGAGAGAAGGTAGGTTTCCTAGATACTTTCTGACAAGATCTTGATCGCTGGAATGGAGATCTCCCCACCAATTCAACAACTTGGGGTGGATGTTGGTGGCCATGCCGAATCTGGGGACTTCGTGCCTCATTTTCTACAAAACAAAAGGTTAGGCCCTTTTCCCCCACCGGACTCGACTATTTAACATCAATAATTGGCATAACAAAGCATTTAGTTCTCCAAATAAATGCACAGAATGTGGTAGTGTCCGTTTGGGTTTCAAGGAAATCCAGTAGACTTTGGACAAGGCTATCTTAAAGAGTTATTATGCGGACAACATAACTATCTCGGCTAAGTTTGACCATGATGCATGCACAATTTAAAGAGAAATGTTTTCTATGGGGTATTAGACTTGGTACCCTTGAGCGGACAACTCAAGAGGGAAATGCACGGAACTGTCGACGGCACCGCTGATCGACTAGTTTTACCGCAAATATGCTTTTGCCAAATTTAGGGGGTGATAATATTGGAAGGGCGCAACCACTCATTATAAGCGTTGCTATGGTATTTTGTTTTGCACGAGTGGAATATGATGTTGAAAAATACAATACAATAATTAACAAATTGTCATGTACTTTCACGTTCATAAACAATAACTGCTCATAATTACAACAGTATTGAAGGAAAGCGATAAAAGAAAGCATTAAAGAAAAGCAACAAAGAGCCAAGTCAGTTTTATAGTAGAAAAGATATAAAGACATTAAATAAAGGCAGTAATGTCTCAAGCAATATGAAATGATAAAAGCCTAAAGAAGTTCTCCAGCAGAGTCGCCATGCTGTCGAATGCCCCTTTTTTCTAAAGGCGAAATTGGGTTTACGATATTTGGGCGGACAACTCTATTCCTTTTGGGAATTTGGGTTTGAGATTTAGAAGAGTCACCACCTAATGATTAAGTGCATTAGGACACCAAAGAGTTAAAAAAATGAAAAGAACCAGAGAATGGGTAAGGGCTTGAAATTATCTCAGGGGAAGGTGTTAGGCACCCCCCAAGATCCACTAGTGTGGTTCCCGGCCATGCTACAATTGTGACTTTAAAGCGAATAAACATACAAGACAACTTCCACATAACAATTGCAAGTAGGATTGTATAAAGGTTAAATAAACATGCTGAAGTTAGGGGATATGTGGTTTCATAGTTGTTTAAAAGAATGTATAAGTAAAGAAAGTGGGGATCAAGTAACAAATGCAAATAATCAGACAAAGAAGTGAAATGGGCGGAAATTTTAGAAGGAAAACAGTGCTGGAAATTCTAAAGAGATTTTAAATGAATTAAAGTGAAATACAAATTTAAAGAACTGGAAACTGGCAGTGTAAAGGAAATAAGAACGTAAATACATAAGGAGGGAGTGGGGTCCTAGGTTTATAAGTAACATGGATCATCCACGCAACACCCGGTAACCAATTATACGCGTGGTGTTATCACGTGATCATCATCTCTATGTCTACCCTTTCCCACCCTGTTAAGGTATTAAAACGCGGAATAGTATTGTTACTTATTGCATGCTATTACCCATCCCATTCCTATCAGTCCCGGAGGCATTGAGACTACTAATCCTAAAAGGGGAGGGAATTGGGGCTTTTTAGAGTTTAAAAGGACAAAAAGTCTAAGGTGAAAAACAAGATTACATAAACAGTTAGGGGGAGAACAAATAGCAATTAAGGCTCAACTAGACCTCCTCACTTAAAAGAGCAGATTGTATAGCATGACTTCACATACTGGTTGTGGTCTGAATTAAATTTACAAGCGTTGGGACAGGCTGATTTATCACATATTTCTCATATGAGGAGTCCGAATTAGCCTTGTTTGGTTGTAGTTATCAAAGCTGACACATTTAATTAATTACCAAATGGTTTGCCTGAGCGATACCTATAGGCATGGTATCTAACAGAGCGTACTGATTTTAAAGAAAGGTATCACTGGTTTTATAAACAAAAGATCTGTAGATTATAAACGACCTTATGACTGGTTTTGGACGAGGCTGATTCTATTGATTATTCCTATAGGCAAGTTATCCGAGTGTTATTGTTTTTAAATGATTACATAGATGCAAGAGTCCTATAGGCATGATATCTAGAATGAAGTTGATTATTATACCTATGATTGTTTGCCTAATGACAAGTATTTGCAGAAGCACAGAAGAACCTATGATCATGATTTCTATATGCAGAGATGCAGAGACTTAGAGATAGGATCTCTATATGCAGAAATACAGAAGTTTGTAAATAACCTATAGGCATGCTGTCTATGTGAGTGCAAGAATTGGAAAACCCTATAGGCAAGTTATCTACCCTTTGCATGCAACCATTCCCATCCCTTTCCACTAGCCATCCCCAATAGTCATTACAAAATATTACAGACCCGAATGAATCAGAAAAAGAAAAAAAGAAAAGTAAAATTACATCAGAAGCTCCAACTTCAACCAAACAGCCTAATTCAGACTCAAAGTCCAACAATATGAGATAAACCAACTACCAGGATCAGATTTCCAAAAGCCTTTCTCATCATTTGGGTGTGTCAAAGTTCCAAGGAGCTTCGTGAACTCCAGTCAATGCTTACACCCAATTACATTGCAGAATTAAGATTATGGTGCAGTGTGGAATGGCCAGCCCTCTAATGTCCCAGTTCAGAGGGAGCTCAAGGTCTCAAAGCAAGACTCATGAGAGGGGGAAGGGGCAGAACTTAAGAGTCTAAGAATAAGTGTAAGTGCATAGGGGGGCTTAAGGAGCGCTATGGCAGGCTGGTGGTCATGCCCAGCAATTGGGAATGCTGGCACACCCCTGACCAACCTGTCAGCCAAATCTTGGGAGTTAGGATCCATTGAGGATAAAGTTCTGACCTGGGCAGTAATTTGGATACTGCCAGGCCATGAGCCTTAACTCAAACACATAGAAGGGGATAGGGGGTAGGGGCTCATAACAGAAACAAATGCAAGGAAATAACATAATTAATTTAATCACTGAACATACGCAGCAAAGTAAACAAGAATGCTGAAACTACAAAGTAAACACATAGAGGTGAGGCAAAAATTAAATTAGAACATACCGGTTTCAGAAGGAATAAGTAAAACAATAGTCTTGAAAAAACCAAATTGCAGGCAAAGCAGTTCCAAAAGATTCCAAGTAGAGCGGAGTATTGAATTCAAAACAGTATTGCAAGTGTGCAAGTATTTTAAAGACTAGTGGTGTGAAGGTTGTGTGAAGAAAGAAGTCGTAAGCTGTTGTTGTAAGGTGCAAGGTGTCTTAAAAATGCAGGAGGGCAATCCCTTTATAGTGCAGAAAGCAAGCAAGAAAGGCAAGGAAATACTATTGAAATTATTCTCCATTTGGTTAAGGATTCTAATTCCAACGGGTAAAAACTAGTTAAGGAAAGAAAATTTGATTAAAACCTTTCAAAGCAGCACAAAAGGGGGTAAATACACATAACATATTTAAGGAAAATAATCAATAATACATGGTTTGTGATAAATTTGGAAATGGAATCAATCAAACAGCCATGAAACCAAAATTACAAGTTCAATTTGAATGAACCAAGTCAAGAAAGGTAAAGGAGGTTCAATATAAGAAAATCAGTGACGATTCATTAGCCTTATTAAAGGGATTTCAAAATCAATCACTTAGTTGGTGAAAACCTTTTTGAAAGAGGAATTTTCTCGTACATAAGCATACCAATCAAACAAAAGGAACTGTCAGGTTATTTAGGAAAAAAAGTCTATCATTGAAAGCCTTAGAGTTGCAGGCAAAAAGAGATTTAAGTTCAGTTACAAACTCATCGTGATTCTGAAAGCCTAGGGTCCCAAAATGGAACCCTAATACCATTTACCCAAAGAAACCCCCCAAATCCTAAGGTTTCAGATTGAGTCAGACAATAGAGGTGAGCAAACAAGCCATTGAAAGAGGCTCAGAAGTCTTTTTCAATGACTTAATGAGAGACAAACACACATGATAGAAAGGACACTGATTCAAGGTCATGAGAACATGCGTGAGAAAACTTGAAATTTAAGCAAGTTTCAGAAGAAAGAGATGGTACGAGTTTTAAACAAAGTAGATGAAATATGCTTAGCAAGAACGCAAATAGAGTTCAGTAAAGTGAACAAAACCAAAGAACTCAACTATAAACACATATAGCAAAGCATAAGGAAAACAACAAAGCATAAGGAAAACAACAAGGATTAACCGAAAATAGAAGATCTTGCATAATAGAAAAGAAACAAGAGATCAAACTCATGTGTAGTAAAAGGAAAACATACGAGCATAACACAGACAAACACACGTAAAGAAAGAACAGTAAGAATCAGAAAGATATTTGAAGGAATTTTTCAGAAACCCTAAAATTGAAATTGAAAGATTTTTGAAAAGGAGATTTGGGGAAAACCTTTAAAATGTCAAGTAAAGCCCAGATATATCACAGATCTAAGAAAAATAGGTGAGTACATACCCTCAGACGATTTAGAGTTGCAGAGAAAACTCTAGCAACGAGAAAGGTCTTAAGGAAAGTCAGATCCTGAGTCGAAGAGACTCATATTGCTTGAGCATGCCGGAATAATGGCCGGAGAAGCCATAGATCTACAGATCTGAGGAGTATCTGAAGAGAAACATCAGATTCAGGCTTCAAATCATCAAACAACTTAGGTCTAATGATGAGAAAGGGTGAACACAAGTCATCCATGGCCTGGAACACCATGGATTCCGGTGGAAACGTGGTGAGATAAGGTAGGAGATGGCTAGGGTTTCGGAGAGCTTGAGAGTGTTTTGAGAGATGAAGGGTTTCAAGGCGACGGGTCAAGTGAAAATGAGGGAGATTAGGGTAGTCGTTTAGGAGTTAAAAAGGAAAGGGCTAGTTTTGGCCATTGATCTTGAGTGATCAACGATCCAGATTTAAGTGGTAGGTGGGGAACGGGTTGTGTTATTTAAAATCGGGTCGTGGGTTGGGTTAAAATTAGAATTGGGTTGGTTTTAATTTGGGGCGGAATTAGGGTCAAATTAAGGCTAAAACTGAAAGGAAATGAGGCTGTAATTGCCAATTTTTCGCTTTTTATTTTATAAAAATAGCGATAATGATTTTAAAAGTAAAATAAAAACACCGAGTCAAAATATACTATATAAATATTAATCTTAAAATACTGAAAATAATTTTATAATTATAAAATGCTATTAATATTAAAGTAGGCTAGAATTGCAGTTATATGCAATTTAGTCTTTTAAATACCGAATAAATTTGTAAAAATATACAAAAATTATATTAATTATATTTTGGTGTAAATATGAGAACAAAAATAAATTATTCACCAAAATTATAATCTTGAAAATAATTATTGGATTTTGTACTCCTAAAAATAGACAATAAAATGATTTTAAGATCTTCAAAAATTATGAAAAAATACCAAAACTCTTGGGTATGATTATTTATGCATGTACATGTATTTTGAAAGTATTTTACATATAAAAATACATGGAGAAAAATTGGGTATCAACATTGCCCTTGCGGGTTAGGCCTCTATTGATTTTGTTGTCCTTGACCTTAGTATTGTTGCCTTTGGTAACCTCCTTGAGAGTTGTTGACATAGTTTGCCTTGTCAAAGTCTTTATTTGATATGGGTTGCACATCCTCCACCACATTTACCTTCTTCATTTGGTTTTCGCTGAACATCTTTGCCAACACATTGACATTTGTGGCAAGCCCTGCGATCACTTGATCTCTCTCTTGATTTTCCTTGATCATGGTGGTCAAGGAAGGAGAACCATATGCAATTCAACCTGTGGTGTTCTCTGAGTGCCAAGCTTGATTATGTTTTGCCATTTTGTCAAGTATTTGTGAGACCCTTGCGAATGATTTGTCCATAAAAGATCCATCAGCTGCATTCTTGGCTATAGATTGGTTCATAGGATCCAAACCCATGTAGAACTTCTCCAACAAAAAGGAATCTGAAAAACCATGATTGGGAGACCTCACCAAATATAACTTGAATCGATACCATGCCTCTTGTAGATGTTCTCCTGGTACTTGCTTGAAAAAGAAAATTTTATTCCGGAGCTCAGACTTCTTACTTTGTGGGAACTATTTAGCTAAGAATGCTCGGACAAGTTCAGCCAAGAATGAATGGATTATGGTGGCATATTTTGAAGCCATTTCCTTGAGTCCCCAACTAGTGAGTACTTGAACACCCTCAATATTAGGGCATCATCTGAGACGTTGTTCTGCTTATGCATCGCACACACACCCAAGAAGTTTCTAAGATGTTATGTCGGATCATCATCAGTGGAATTCCTGAAAAACCCCACTGCTTTGAGCATAAGGATTAAACCATGTTCCACCGTGAAAGGGGCAGCACCAACAACTGGAGGTACAATAGCATTTGTATCCTCAATGTACTCATCTATGTCCGCAAAATGATTTTCTTCCATTTCTTCATCCATTTCTTCTTCATATTCTGCCATGTTTTCCTATCAACACCAAACAAAACAAGCAAAATGTGATGAAATACAATAAGACGTAAAGTAAAGCACACACTAATTAGTAATTTAAAAACTTATTCCCTGACAACGGCGCTAAAATGTGATATGCTCAAATTACACTTTAATTAAATAGTGCAAGGCGGTCAATGTCAAATGTAATAATCCAACAAGGTTGGGGTCGAATCCCATAGGGAATAGGTGTGAAAAGGTTACTCGAGTAGTGTGTTACTTGACTTAAGTCGTAATTCTATTCGGTTAATTGTAACAAAAGTATGATATAATTGTGATTTGAAGAAATCACTAATTGTAATGTTGAGAATGCAATTAATTTGATTAAGGAAACCAAGGTTGTGTCCCATTCAATGAAATGTAATGCTATCGTTGTTAATATGATATATTTCTAATGCAAGGTTCTTTAGATATGCAAATGATTTCCAAAGGACTACCCAATTTTTTCCAATAGTTGGGTAGTATTTCCTCTTTATGATTTTTCCAAATATAAAAGAGTTGTAATTAAGAACAATCAACATATTCTAAATAAAACACACTTATTCCTAAGCGATTCTATTAAAAAAGGTTTAAAGCCTTGAGTCTTTGATATTTACTTCTACCTAACTCAATTTCCCAATCAAAGGAAGAATTTAATGGCACTTGTTAATGTTTGCAACCACCAACAATAAATGATGAATGAGAAATAAATATATATCAACTAATCATTATACATATATTCAATGTTATACACCCTAATAGCACCCATTTAGGGTCCACAACCTTAGTATTTAAAGTTAGCTACACATGTTAAAATATAAAAAAATGCGCTTTTCTTGTCCTTTTGTGCCTTTTTGATTTCATTTCCATGTTTTTAGGTTCTTAAACCTCATACACTGCAAAACCATTAAAATTACATAAGTATAAAATATAATTACATTTAAAACCCGCTAAAATCTAAGCAATTTGTATTAAATGTGCCGAAATTATCAGGCACATCAAGGGGACAGACAACCAAGTAGCAGGCCACCTCTCAAGGTTGGAAGGGGCAGAAAAGAGAACGGAGGTCGGGGATATAATTGAGACATTCCCTGATGAGTAATTACTGGCTATGACAGTGGAGGAGGCACCATGGTAAGCTGATATGTCTAATTACTTATCCTATGGTATTGTGCCTCATGATCTCTCCTAAATTCAAAAGAAATTTTTTTTCATGATTGTCGGGCGTACTGTTGGGATGAACCTCTATTGTTCAAAATATGTGTTGGTAACATGATCTGGTAGCTTATCCCCGAGCAAGATCAACCCTCTATTTTGCAAGATTGCCATGCTTCACCATATGGCAGACACTTTAGAGGAATTCGGACAGCAGCAAAGGTGCTGGAATCAGACCTGTATTGGCCTACATTGTTCAAGGATGCCCATGGTTGGGTCAAAAGCTGTGTGAATGTCAACGGGCAACTTATCCCGTATCATGAGATGCCAATTACCAAAATCCAAGAGGTGGAAGTATTTGACATGTGTGGCATCAACTTCATGGGCCCTTTCGTCAGCTCATATGGTAACAAGTATATACTGGTTGCTGTTGACTCTGTTTCTAAGTGGGTCGGAACAGTTTCTCTCCCAACCAATGATGCGAAAGGGGTGAGTAGTTTCTTAAAGAAAAAAATCTTCACACGTTTTGGCACCCCCCGAGCCATAATTAGTGATGGTGGCTCTCATTTTTGCAATAGAGCGTTTGCACGCCTGTTGGAGAAGTATGGAGTTCGCCACAAGGTAGACTCACCATACCTCCCATAAACAAGCGGGCAGGTGGAAGTGTCCAATAGAGAAATCAAGAGTGTTCTCTCAAAAATAGTTAATGCAACAAAAACTTATTGGGCGAGGAAGCTGGATGATGCATTGTGGGCATACTGCACGACCGTCAAAACTCCAATTGGTATGTCACCATACAAGTTGGTATTTGGAAAGGTATGCCACCTTTCAGTTGAGCTCGAACACAAAGCACTGTGGGCATTGCGTTAGCTAAACTTAAACATGGAGACATTGGGCACCAACAGAGTTAATGGGTTGCATGAGCTTGAGGTATTCTGGTTCCAGGCTTTCGAGAGTGCTAGACTATATAAAGAAAGGATGAAACTAATGCATGACAAACACATATTGAATCAGAACTTTGAACCTGGAGAATTAGTGTTGCTATATAACTCAAGATTGAGGTTGTTCCTGGGCAAGTTCAAGTCCCGATGGTCAGGACCATTCAAAGTGTTGCAAAGGTTCCCAATTGGAGCTGTGGAGATCAAATATGAAGATGGGACGAACAAATTCATAGTGAATGAGCGGAGGTTGAAATACTACTTTGGAATGACTGAAGAAAAAGGGGAAAACATGGTGATAACATTGGAGGATCCCCAATACACAAATGAGGAGTGATGATATGAGCCTGCATCGAGTCGCGACGTTAAATCAGGCGCTGCGTGGGAGGCAACCCATGTTTTCTTTTGTTTCTTTTTCTTCTGTTTGATGTTGTACTAGATGTGTAGGAAACTAACACTCTTATAATAAAAAACCCCGTGACCCCGACCGGGGTAAATGACGAGCATTCTGCTTTGGATTGCTTGATCCACCGCGATCACGGTGGGACCACGGTGAATCGCGAACATTCTCCCCCCCCCCCATTCACCACGGCGGCGGTGGGACCGCGGTCGACTCGCGGTGAATCGCGACAATTCTGTCGCCCAGGTAAGTTGTGTTTAATTTTTTTTTGTTTTATTATTTTCTTTTCTTTTTCTTCTTCTAATACACTAACAATAACTCCCCCCCCCCCAATTCCCTCACTTCTGTTACTCTTACTTCTCAAACCTTAACCCCACCTCCTTTCTTCTTCTTTTTCTCTCCATCTATCACCAATCCACTTCTCTCCCCCTCACACACTTTCGCCTCCCTCCTCCCCATCTTCCATTACTCTCAACTTCTGCAAGACCCAGGTATGTCAAGCTTTCTATCTCTCCTCTTGTAATTCTCTATTTTGCAATTTTCATATTTGAATTTTTGTAGTAGTTATAATTAGATTTTGTGTTTTCTTTTCTTCTTTTTAGTGGGTAATGTGTAAAATGTTATAGAGAAGAGCTTGGTGTTGATACTCAATTTTTCCCTGTATATTTTAAATATGCATAAATACCTTCAAAATAGCATATACATGCATATATAAGCATGCACAAGGTTTTTATAATTTATCCCATAATTTTAAGGATTTAAATTGATTTATTTTCTCCCTTTTATTCAAAAAATCCCCAATATTTATTTCTAAAATTATTGTTATAATTATTTAATCATTTCATTTCTATACTTATGCCAAAATATGGCTAATATATTTTTCATGCATTTTTATAATTACATTTAATATTTTTAAGTTAAATTGCATATAATTGCAATGTTAGCCCGTTGTAATGTATAATTACATTTATACCTGTACAATTGGTCCCTATATTTTTAAAATGATTGTTACACATTTTAAATCACGTTGGGATAGAAAAATTATTTTTGGAAACCATTTTATTATTTATTAAAATTAAAATAGGGAAAGTGGCTATTTAAATAATAGTCAGATTTGGCTTTCAATTGTAGCCCAAATCGGACACCTCCCCAGCCCAATCTCCTACCCAATTAACCTAATACAAGCCCCATAAAACACCTACCCAAACTCGGAACCCACCTACCCTATTGAATCCTAACCGTTGATATCTCAAATCAACGGTCCACACACGCCCTTTCCTTTTTAATTCCTAAACGACCCCTTAACCTTACTCATTTTCCAAACCTCCACCGCCTTCAGATGATATCTTCTTTCTTCACTCTCAACCTAACCCTAATCATTCTTCAACCACTGCCTCCTTCTCCGGTCATCTTCGGCGACGACCTTTCAACCCCAAGCCTCCAATGGGTCCTCCATCGCCTTGCTCATCATCTCTGAGGCCTTCAAAGGTCCTGGGCCATGCCAATTTGGATCTAGGGTTTCTGTTTATACTGTTTATGGCTTCTCTGGTGTGATTTCGGGTAAAATCACACCATATATGTTACAATCTTTGAAGTTCACAATAGGTTCTTTCGTTTCTATTTGGGGTTCATTTTGAAACCCTAACTCCCGTTTGAATCTCTTAGATCTATGCTATTTTTACACTTTAAGTCTGTTTCTTCCTATGTTTTGCACTATTCTCAAACTTCTTCTGGAAAATCCTCACCTTTAAATCGTTTTCCTTTTTTTAAAATTGGGGTTCCTCGGAGTTTCTTCTACACTTATTTTAAACGACTTTTTCTTTATGTTTAAACCTATTTCCTCACATATCTTGACAGATTATGTGTTCTCAATGCACTTTCAACTTGACTTTGTTAAAAAGCCCTAATTTCTTAGTTCTTCCTTATTTTGTTCTGTGTGTTAGCATGACTACTGGATTTTTGTTAAATTTCTGTGGTTACCATGCTTCGAATGGGTTTTCTACTAAGTCTTTAGCCTACTTGTATCACCTATGTCTGATTGTTAGTCATATTAATTTGTTCATCTCTTGCTCTTTCTGTTGATATGGCTGACATTGCCTATTTGCTACGTTTGTTTGAACTTCTCTATTTATATGTTGAAAATATAGAATCATGACTCCCTCTTGATTGATTCTGATTTCCTTGATGGTTTGATTGAAAGATTTTACTTTAAAAAAGCTTTACCTCTTCTATTTAAGCTGACTGATTTCATTACCTTATTTGCTATGATACTTTATTTCTACTGAGTCGTGTCCTTAATTGAAGTTTTATGAATTTAGCCCTAATTAACTACTCTATGCTTACTGAACCTTGATTCCTTCCTTATTTAGTCATGTACTGAGTTTTCTTCTTGCCTTATATGATACAAAATCTTCCCCTTTGATTTTATTCCCTTAATTTAAGGGAGTACTTCCTTCATTTTCTAATTGATTATTCTGAGTTCCTCAATTATTATGTTACTATGATTCTTTCCTTATATTACTACCTATTTTCAACTATGTTGGCCCAAGAACAGGTAAAGTTTTGAAGAATGACAAAAGAACTCAGTCATCGACCAGGTCCATCGTGTGAAGCACAGTCATAATCAACCTATACATGTGAGATACACGTGAAGGAGATAAGTCCTACTGATAAAGCAGCAATATCTCCTGATATGATCGAAAAAGTGTCATGTTAGATAAGGAGAGAAAGTCTCCTTATATGAAGAGAACACAATCTAGGATAAAGATAATGTTAGGGTTTGATATCATCAACAACTCTTCTACGATAGAAGAGAAGCAATGGAGTCCAACCCAAACTCTGATTACTAACCCATTAAATAACAACGATTGTTCTCTTTTACAGATATTGCACATACGCAGAAGTTAAACTAAATTGAGAGCAAAAGAGCAAGGCAATTTTGCAAGCAATATATGTGATATTTGAGTGTGCAGTCCTGAAGCTACTTGAATGAGATAGAAGAATTAGTTCAATTGTATGTTTCTTTTATTCTAGTTCAATTGTAGTAGGTGGTTAAAAGTTGTACCTTTCAGCTTTCATAGAAGCAATTGTATTAGGTACTTAGAGTGTTCAACTTATAGCTAACTTGAAGTTGTCACAACAGTTGAGGTTGTGTGCCACAACAAGATTAGAGTTAATCCTTAGGTTTACAAAGAGTTTTGTGGGAGCTTAAGTTGAAATGGTATTTCTCTTTTCTTATAAGAATAGTCTCTAGGAAGACAAGGAATAGTAATTTCATCACCATTTTCCGGCCAAAATTCCAGCATCCGATGGTGGAATTAACCAAACTTGGTGTCAAAAGGTACATACTTTCTTTACGAATAATACCCAATTGGTCTCAACTTCAGATCTATAGTCAAGTGTTATATATCTTAATTTTAGTTTCGCGAAGTTACTGTACCATGCAGATTTGTTTTCTTTAGATTCATCTACTTTTACATGAAAATGGTGTTTTGAAGAATCTCATGGCTGCTGCGATCTCTCCCCAGCCTTTGGCTATGGGAGAGACAAATCAAAAAACTTATGAAACAATTCCTAACATGGGTTCAAAACAGAAATACGCTGCCCAATGCCAACAGAAAAAATCTGACGCAACTTCTTCAAGAATTGAGTTGCCTCCATTTCATATGGTTCATGGAGAACCAACAATTGAATTCACTATGGCCGAGGTTACTAAATTTACAAGAGAGGAAGGATTACATCAGGCAGTTGTGATGAAGTTTTCATATGGAAAACCAGAATTACAAGAGATTAGAAAGAATTTCTCATCACAATTCGATATCGAAGGTCGATGTAATATTAGACAGCTGGAATATCGTCATCTGCTGATTTGATTTGATCTACACAATGATTTTGTTAAATTTTTTTCAAAATCTACTGGATATATGAAATCTAAAGGTGAGGAATTCTTCTTTAGAACGTTTTCATGGACGCTCGGTTTTAATCCGAAGGAGGAAACATTAATGGCAGTCGTGTGGATATCATTCCCAGGTTTGCCTCCTATTTTTTTTTGCTAAGAGGTCGTTGTTATCTATTGCATCTACTGTGGGTTTGCCACTTGCTGTAGATAAAGCAACGCAAGAGAGAACTCGACCTAGTGCTGCTAGAGTTAAGGTCATCCTTGATATTATAGACAAACATCCTAAAAAAGTTAAAATTGTTATGAGGGATAGAATTAAAGGAAAATCCATCGTGCATGATCAAGAAGTTGTTTATGACAATCTCCCAAATTATTTCATGTACTGCAAGCATCAAGGGCACAGAGAAAAATCGTGTCGAGTAATGAAGAGACAGGTTGAAGAGGAGTCTGTTGCAGATGATACACTAGAAGGGAGTATTGCGCCCAGTCATGAAGGTAATATGGTTGAACAACTTCAAGGAGATGCCAGGGATTTCTTGAATGCAAAAAGAGCTGGGCAACTTGAGGCTACACGTTCAGAAGAGCTGGTACAACTAGGAATGAAACAATCTGATGATGTTCACCAGGTTGAGAAACAACTAGAAGCTGCTTTAGGTTGTGAAAGGGTTGATGCTTAAAAAATAAATAAGGGACCAAATCCAACTTCACGAGATGTACTTGCTAGAACCATCTTAGCAAGAATCTCCAATGCTGTGAATCCAATAGTTGAAGCCTATGACAATTTGGCTGGTCTTGCAAAAATCATGTCAACTAGCACAGGCTCAAAGACTGCTGCCAATTGTGTTGAGGCAGATGTACAATTTCACAAGGAGTTTGCAGCTGAAGAATAAGCTACAAGAAGTAGGTGATGGTACAGTTCAAGTGGAATGCAATAGAACAGTACCTGAGGAAGCCACTACCTCTGCTTTGAATTTGAATCAGGAAGGGATCCTGAGATTTGATTCAGCAAATGCTGCACAATTTCAAGCTAAAATTGCTTCAACGCCTACTGAAGCTGGACAAGATACAAAGGAAGTTGGGCAGCCTATTATTCAGAATAACTGGACAATGGTTTCCAGCAAAAAAGGTAATTCAAACAGCAAAAATTTGCTGCATAATGCAAGATCCTGCCCAGGTGTGCAAAAAAGTTCAAATACTTTTGATGCTCTTGACAATGTGATCAATCAGCAGTTTGAACAAGAGTCAGCTTCACCAACTAAGATACCTGTGAACTTTATAAAAACTTCGGTTGTTTCTGATAATTCTGGGCACGATAGTGAAGTGCAAACTAATTTAGCTGAAGGGCTTGGGCGTGAAGCTGTAATAAATAGAACTAATGATCAAGTGAATTTGACTAAGGTTGATGCTCCTAATGTAATTCTTGGCAAAGGAAAAGATGGGGAAACTAGTGGAACATCTGCTAAAGTTGTTGGAAAGAATGCTGGACAAGATAAAGGAGTTTGGTCAGTTGTACCACCATCAGTAGAAGTTGTTGATCATGAGCAAAATTTAACTCCAACAGTTGTGCAGTCAAATTCTAGTCCTGGTGTTGAATTAGATGCTACAGGTTTTGAGTGTGAGGCAACACCAAGAACCAACAATCCAAAACCACTACATAGTGTACAACAAAAGCAGAAGTCAAAATTTTTAGCTGCACCTATAAGTGGCTCAAAAGAAATGGTTCTTGTCAACGATCCAGAGGTTGTGGAAGTTATAGGAGCAATTGCAGCAGATGAAGATGTTTCAACAATGTTAAAAAATATTCATCCAACCCAGCAAATAGTTCCAGTTTCCATCAGTAGCAATCAACATACGCCCAGTAACAATCTGATGAAAAATATGAGTTTTTGACGGAATGTTTCAACGAGCAATTTAGATGAGGTGGTGAAGGGTGTTTTCAGCCCCTCCAAGCTGCAATTTTATAGTCCTCAAGATCATTATCCTGGGAAACAACAACAACATGCACACACTCAATATGATGCACTTTTGTATCCAAATGCAGCACAACAGCAACATTTCACTACTAGCTTTATGGTTGGACAGCAAAAGCAGACTACAGGCTTTCCATAGATTGAAGCGAGCACAATAGTTACTAGCTCAAAGACAAAGACAATAGACAAGACATCTGGAAGGTAGAAGCAGCAAAATGTGAACACTCCAGCTGTTATTGGTGATCGAAATACAATAGCACCTAATCCAAGACAACAACAGCTAATTGAAATCAGTCCACAAACAACAACAGGGAAGAAGAAGAAGAAGAAGGTAAAGCAGAAGCAGATCGCAGCAACTGTTGTGCAATATGAGCAGTTTAATGAGGATCCCATGATCAAGCAACCTATGGACACTTTCTCAAATAAATTCACCTACTCAAATTTGAAAAGGGAGCAGGAAAATGGTCTTAAACTAATGTTTTGATTTTCCATCCATTGTGTGGAAAGAGTTATCAAGGATGAACGTCAAATGCCAAAATTTGAAACTACTTTGACTGGCAAATTAAAGACCAAGCTGGAGGCTCCAGATTTCATTCCATGTAAGCCTACTTGTCGCACATGCATTCACTACCTAGATACCCCACCAAATACTGTGGAGGAACGTATTGGAATAAGCGAAGTAGGTGATATCTGGATGAAAATTGCAATGAGTTCCAACAAGGAAACAATTGTTAGGTGACTTCCAATGAGAGTGGCCAAACAAAAGCACGCTACCCCAGCTTCATCAACGAGGTTCACCCGTTCAAAAAAGAAACAATGATTTTTGAATACTTTTTGAACAATATGGATGAAAACAACAAAGAATTACAAATGGAATATTTTGCAAGGTTGGAAAAAAAGGGACAAAAATCAAATGGGTACTACATTTTATTTTACCATTTTATTAGTATTTTCATCTGTAATCTCATCACTGAGTATGTTATAAACTCTATGATGATCATAGAATATTTGGTCCTTTCAAATTCATATTTTTTACATGCTTGTTAGTAGGCGAGGTTGGCAAGCCTCAATAGGATTAGTACGGTAAGGTTAGCGCGGTTTGTGTTATATGGGTAGCAATACCGGTGCTATTATTCCCCTTATTTGTACTTTTCCTAATTGTTGTATTTTTTTTTCTGTTATTAATTAAAAAACCAGCCCTAGGCGCTTGCCTAGCGGATTGCCAAAAAAAAAAAACAAAGAGTTTTGTAAATACTATTTTGACTCAGTGATTTTAGTGGAAGTTTGGGAAAATCCTACTGAGTAGTACGTCGTGATTTTTTCACCTTTTGAGCAAGGTGTTTTTCACGTAAAAATATCTGTTTTCTTTACTTTCAGTATTTATTATTCGCAAACAGTAGTAATTGGAATACGTAGAAGAACCAGGTTCTTCTATAGAGTAGTTAAGTGAAAATTGGGTACCACACAAATTACCCCCCCTTCTGTGTGGCATTGACACTTAAAACATCAATTGGTATCAGAGCAGGTTATCCTTGAAGAGGCTAACACCTTAGGAAAAGATCAAGATGAGTGCACCATCTGGAAACTGGGAAGGGCAATCCACTGCTAGGCCTCCACTCTTCAATGGTCAGTACTATTCCTGGTGGAAGAAAAGGATGAGAGATCACATTATAGAAGAGGACTATGAACTCTGGACATAGTCAGTGATGGTCCTTTGGCAACTATAAAGAAGAATGAGGAAGGAGTGGATGTGCCAAAGACAAGAGCTGACTGCACTGCTGAAGATTTGAAGAAATGAGAGAAGAATGACAAGGCCAATAAATGGCTTGTGTGTGGAATAGGTCCAAACGAGTATAGCAGGATTCAAAGTTGTACTGCTACAAAGGAAATATGGGACACTTTACAAGTGGCTCATGAAGGAACTCCTCAAGTAAAGAGATCAAGAGGAACACTGTTATACTCTCAATATGAGAACTTTAGTATGAAGGAAGGAGAATCTATCCAGGAGATGTACACAAGGTTTACAACACTAACAAATGAACTTAAATCTCTTGGTAGAATTATACTTGAAGAAGACAAGGTTGAGAAAATCTTGACAAGAGTCTTACCAGTGACTTGGGAAAGCAAAATCACTGCTATTCAGGAATCAAAGAACATTTCTACCCTCAAGCTGGATGAACTGATTGGGAACCTCACTGCCTATGAACTAAGAAGGCAAACTATGAAAATGGATGCACCTAAAAAGGAAAAAAGTTTTGATCTCAGGATAGCTGAAGGTACAGATATGGAGGATGATGAAGTAGCCATGATCACTAGAGATTTCAAAAAGTACTTGATGAGAAGAAAGGGTTCTTCAATAGGTACAACCTTCAATAAACCTAATGCTTCTAAGAAACAGACCAATGAGGGCTGCTACAAATGTGGTAAGACTGATCATATGATCGAGAACTATCCTCAATGGGAAATTGAGTGGAAGAAGAAAAGGGCTGAAGGGTGGAATAGGAAGAAGGAACAAGTTGACGTGTGGGGAGAAACATCAGATGAAGACTCAGAAGATAAAGCTGGATATTATCAAGCACTTATGGCCATCGGAGATTCAGACGATAAACATGAGGTAAGTGTCCTTCATCTCAAAGACAAGATTAAATTCCTGTCTAAAGAAAGGTTATCTGAACTATTGCTAGACTTCATTGATGAGTTTGAAATAATTAACAATGAGAAAAAGGAACTGTCTAGGGAATGTGTAATCCTAAAAGCCAAGTGAGAGAATCTAGAATCTAGGGCTAATGAGAGTGACAGTAAAAATGCTGAGTTGAAGAACCAAGTTCTTGAACTTGACACCAGTATCCGAGAGCTTATGTCTGAGAATTTAAAATTGAAACTAGGAACAGGTAAGAAGAAAGCTGATCATACTCATCTCTTTCTAGAAGAAAACTTAGAAAAATGAAGGATGAGATGTACATGAAGGATAAGTAGATAAAAGCCTTAAAAGAAGATCTAGGGAAGGTAAAACATGAACTAGACAAAACTTGCAAATGAAACAAAGCTTCTGATGCACTTTCCTAGCTATAATAACATCACAGTAGCAACATAAGAGGACTTGGCTATGGGACTCAAACATCCAAGTGGGATCCTAAAAGTAAGTACCTCACTCTTCCTGAGAATAAAATTTGCACACACTGTGGCAAGACTGGCCATTACAAAAATGAATGTAATGCAAAAGAAAAGGCCAGTCAAAGGAACAAAGCTTTTGTTCAAGACAAAAATAGGCTGCCTGGGTTGGCTAAAAGGAATTTGATTTATCCCTTTGCCTATAGAAAGGAACCCAAACTAGTTTGGGTTCCTAAGAGTAACCCATGATTTCTTTTTGCAGGCCTAAGTGAATGAATGTAGCCAAATATGGGGCATGGATAGTGGCTGCTCAAAACATATGACTGGAAGCAAGAGCCAGTTCTTTTCACTTGAGGACCTAAAAGGAGGTAATGTCTCCTTTGGAAATGGGAAGAAAGGTGAAATTATTGGGGTTGGAAAGGTAGGTAAGACAGACTCACACTCCATTGAGAATGTCTACTTGATAGATGGCTTGAAATACAACCTAATCAGTGTGTCACAACTATGTGACAGAGGTAACTTTGTAGCATTCACCTCTACAAAATGCTTTGTGATCAACCTTACCACTGACTAGATTGTTTGGCAAGGAAAAAGAGTGAACAACATTTAAATTGTAGATTTGTCTACTCTTTCAGAAAATGAACTCACATGCCTAAGTGTTTTGGATAATGATCCCCTCCTATGGCACAAAAGACTTGGTCATGCTAGTCTGAATCAGCAAAACAATTTAGTCTCTAAGGACTTGGTGATAGGGCTACCTAACATCAAGTTTAAGGAAGACAATGTTTGTGAGGCTTGTGCAAGGGGGAAGCAGGTAATATCATCCTTCAAAAACAAGAAAATAGTAAGCACAACCAAGTCATTGGAACTGGTTCATATGGATCTTTGTGGTCCGATGAGAACCTTGAGCAGAGGTGGAAAAAAAGTTTTATCAACTTCTCTAAGGGTATCATATGTACATTCATTTCTTACATAATTATTCTCTATTTCTAGGGGTTTGGTATCATTTTAGATTACTTAATTCAAGGACAACTTATTTGTATCTAGAAGGAATAACAATGAAAAATAGATTACGGGTTGTATGTGTAGTATATTGTTGAATGATTTGTTTTGAAGGAACAGTGGAAAAATCCACCTCTTTTTCACATTTATCTGTGAATGATATTCGCAAGCTCTGAGCATATCACATTCAATCTCGAATTTAGAAATTTGAAATTAACCATTCATGGATTCGTAGCTTGCTTTAGACGCGATTAAATAAATCATCATGACCACGGGTACGGTTTTCGTGACCTGTTTGTGATACCTAATTTTAAATTAGATTAAAGTAGGAGCATCTTTAATTTTCCTTAGAGAAAAAATACAAATCTCTTTTAAAATAGTAAATAGAGGTATGCCATTAGTTGAATTATCCATGGCCCTCGCAAAGCTTGTTATTAACTTGAAAGCGCATAGTTGATTTAGACGCGCTATTTTAAAATTAATTTCCTAAACTCGGGTGTGCATTTCATGTGACCCAACTCCAATTCTCAACAATATTAAATAAAATGTGTAGTGGACCGCGGGTGCATTTTATGTGGCGTGGTTCAAAGACGCGTTTTAGATAACGTTGAATCTTCTTAAAATTAATTAAAAACGGCTAATAAGTTAAAAATGTAGCATAGGCTAAAACATATAATAAAATCAGATAATAGGCCAATTATGATAGTTTAAGCGACCATGCTAGAACCACAGAATCCGGGGGTACCTAATACCTTCCCTCGGGTTAGCAGAATTCCTTATTCAGTATTTCTGGTTCGCAGACTTCAAAAGGAAATTCGAACTTCCTCGATTTGGGATTCAAAATAAATCTGTGACTTGGGACACCAAATAAACCATCCCAAGTGGCGATTCTAAACAAAAATTGAATAAATAATCCCATTTCGAATAATATCACTTAAATTGGAGAAACTCCCTTATACTACCTTTCAGTGTATGTTAAAAAGGAGGTGTGACATGTCTAGCGACTCTGCTGGGGATCCAAACCCAGAACATCGGTTCAGGGTTCAAGAATTCGAGCATAGAATAGCTGTTATGATTGGCTTCATCTGTTATCTGATTTTCCTACATGTTTAAGCCTAATGTGCGAAATATTTTTACCACTTTGATATTCTGTGAATTGTATATAAACTGCTATGAAATCCTTTCTCTCTCCGAGTCTTCTAAATCATGGAGAAGGGTGCACTTCATGTGACTTCTCTTCTGTCTAGAGTCTTATCCCATTTTAGAATGAGGTTCGGACAAGTTGCAAAGCGGGTGAATCTTCTGTATTCCCGGTACGTTGCCCCCTTGGCTCGATTTATCCGCTCGGGTAAGCCAGGTCTAGAACAATAAACCCACGTTTTAAACTTAGTATAAGAAAGCCTCATGCCGGATCCCTAGTAGGAACGTTTGTGTGCACCGCGCGCATTTGACTTAGGAGACTCAACACAGGGGTTGGGTCTGTCTAGGACAGGTGTACCCGAATTAAAAAAACCATCCTGATGCATCTTACGTGATACTTGCACATCTATTTGTTTCGGCTTGCATGTTGACCAGCTTCAATCAAAAAAAAAAAGAGAAAAAAAAAGAAAATCATAAAAAAAAGTGTGAGAGGTAGGTATTTAGAATATTCTTAAACTTTGCCGAAATTCTGGAAAAAGAAAAGTCATTTTAAAATGAGCCCAAAATCCTCAAGTACCATGTTTCTCACGTTCTATCAAAACTGATCGAACTACGCGAGTCTGATTCTCACCGGATTTGAGATACCTAGGCAAACCTCATCGGTTTCGACCCCAGTTTTCAAAAAAAAATAAAAAAAAATGTTCTTTTTGTTTTTTCTTTAGAAATCTTCCCTTAGAAAATTCAAACAAAAAAAAAGGTAGTTTTAAAACTCAAAAAAATAATTTCCTTTTTTCTGATGTTTTTCATGAAATAAAAAAAATCAATAAAAATCAAAATCCAAAATACGGGTTTCCTTTATTTTGAAGTATTTTTTCCCAAAAAAAAAATCCAAAAAAAAATCAGAAACAAAAAATTCAAAAATACTCCTTAGATGTTTTTCTTTCATAAATGTAAAAAAAAAAAATTTGAAGTCCAAAAAATATTTTTACTTTTCTTTAGAAGTACTTTTGTAAACAAACAAAAACTCAAAAGATTCAAAATATTTTCTTAAAAGTTCCTCGTTCGAAAATTAAGAGGTAACATCTAAAATCCAAAAATAGTTTCTTTCTTATTTAGAAATAGAGAAAACAAATAAAAATTCAAACAAAAATATTTTATATTTACTTTGAAAACTACCAAAGTTCAAATCAAAAGAAAATGAATATTTTTAGAAGTCTTTCTTTCAAAAAGTAAAACAAAAATCAAAATCAAAAATTAAAAAAAATATATGTTTCCTTTCTTCTTTTAAAGCATTTCTTTCAAAAATTCCAAAAAAGAAAAAAAAAAAGAGTTAGTTTATTTACTCTATTCTTCATATTCCTGAACTACGCAAGATCTGATTCATGCGGGGTCATGATACATAGGCAATCCCCATTGGATTCGATCATAGTTATAAAATAAAACTGAGTGAAAAATAAACTGAAAAAAAAGAGAAAGAAAAGTTGAGTGAAAAAGAAGAAGAAAAGAATAGAGTGAAAAAAGTGAGCGACAAGAAATAAAAGAGTGACAAAAAAAAAAGAGTGCCAAAAATAAAAGAGCGACATAAACAAGAAGAAAAATCAAAGAGTGATTAAAGAGAGGCACAAATAAAAAAGAGGTACATACAGAGAAAGTTAGTTAAGGCTGGGATGAAATATGTAACCGTTCAAACACATGGTAAAAACTTTTAACTGTTTAGGTGCATTGCATCCAAACGTGCGATTTCCTATTTGTTAAGCATCTCGAAACAAACAAGGTTGTTCCATGTGCAAAAAGCCAGGTTTTGGTGGTTGGTTTTGTTGGTAGTCTAGCCTTCCCTCCATCACAAGATCCAAAGGCACAGATGGCTTTCACAAGCAATCTACCAATCATCGATCCTGAGGATATCTTTTCATCGATTATTCTGCAGCTAGAATCAGCAGCTGCTGAAGAGAATAAGATGTTGCGTCGCCGCATATTGGAAATGTGGGATGCCTGGTCTAATGGTAGAGAACCGCCAAGTGCAATCTCTGGGTTCCTTGAATTGATCCCCAGGTCAGGTGAGGTTACCAACACCCCTGTGCCCAACCCGCTCACCCCAAGAGGGCACCTCCAATGCCCTCCAATGATCCTGGCATGCCTTTTGTGGTTCGCCCCCAGGCATTGGCTCCAAGGGCACCGCCTCCAATGTTTACCTTTCAGGGTCCGCAGCTTCAATCAGAAATAACATATGTGACCCCGTACTCTTTCACTCAACCTCCGCGATATGATCTCTCGGTGGAGCAAGAAAAGGTCGTTAAAAATCCCGAGCAAGAGTAAATTGCTCGGAAGATGAAGAGCCTGGAACAAAACCTGAAAAACATGCAAGATTTGAGTGGCCAAAAGAGTGTCTCATACTCTGACCTCTGTATGTTTCCCCATGTCCACTTGCCAGCTGTCTTCAAGATGCCAAAATTTGAAAAGTACAACGGGCATGGAGACCCGGTCACTTATCTGAAATTATACTGTGACCAGTTAAGAGGTGTTGGTGGAAAAAAGGAGATGCTAATGGCCTATTTTGGGGAAAGCCTCACCAGAATCGCTTCTGAGTGGTATACGGATCAAGAAATTGCTCATTGGCACGTGTGGGATGATATGGCCCGAGATTTTGTCCGCCAATTGCAGTATAATGTGGACATCGCTCCTGATAGAAACACATTGTCCAATTTGAAAAGGAAAACCGCGGAAAGCTTCTGCGAATATGCTATCAAATGGTGTGTGTGCAAATTATCCAGGTTTTGTTCAGGTGGATGGTTTTGTTGGTATACGGTGATAAATGCGCAACCTTGCACGCGGCCATAACATTATACACAAAACTAAGCTCCATCTCCCAGAAATGCCCACCCTTACCAAGCTCCATATAATCCCCAATCAAATGTTCCCCAATACAATCCTCGCCCAATAAGAGCCTTTTAAAAGGAATAACTTCATCCCCTATTGGTGAATCATACTCGGGCTTGTTTCAAAAGTTATTCAGACGAGGTGTGCTACAGCCAGTAGCCCCAAACCGACCAAACCACGAGTCCCCCTCGCACCGAGCTAATGCTAGATATGAATACCACTCTGGAGCAGTGGGGCACAATACAAAGGAATGTTGGACCCTCAAAAGGGTAGTTGAAGACTTGATTGAAGCTGAAATAATCATTCTCCTGGACGAAGAGGCTCCTGATTTGACGAACAATCCGTTGCCTATTTACAATGACGAATTTGATCTGGCACTGAAGGCCATTGCAGCCATTGCCGAAACAGAAGAAAAGCCGAAAGAACGGCCGCCAAGCATGAAAGTTCCCCGTCAGACGGGAGTCTCAGTTGTCAGTCTTGCTATCATTTCATCATCCAGATCATCTCACGGTGTGATCCGGATGTTTTTCTTTATTGTCTTACTTTTCGATGTAAACCCTTCTATCTTTAAAATTCAAAAATCCAAAAAAAAAAATCATCAAAAAAAAACATAGTTGATATTAATATTTCATTGTCCAGGAATGTCTCTTTTCTTAATCTTGTCATTTTTTCTTATTCTCTTTTTTGTTCTGTTAAATGTAGATTTCAATAACATGACATGCTTGCAGACTTCATGCCCAGATCCTAAGACGGTGTCAGACTTAGAAATAATGAGTCAAGAATTACATTGTAAAGAAGATAAATTTAAGGAAATAAAATAAAGGGTTGAAAAAACTAAAGGAAAATTGGCTCCAGATTGGAAGATCCATACGTGGTAACAAGATTACTGCCAAAAAAGTGCATTGTATTTGTGACACATTGAAGGAAATATCCCTGAAACAACTATTAATACAAATGCAGACAAAAGGTACTATGTTTGATCCTCTATACAGTATTAATATTCTCCGGTTGATGCCCTAGCATTCTCTGGTTGGGCGAATATGTTGGGCATATAATTCATTCGCTTCAGGTGATGAAAAGCGATATGATCATCTCAGTCTCTACGATGGATTTTCCTGCCGGTATTCACCCCTTTGGAGATGTTCCATGAGCCATAATTGGAGTAGCAAATTACATCCCTCGAAATATTTGGCCCCTTGTTGACATCTTTCTAGGGCTCGGTATATTTCTGCAACTATCATTGGCACAAGGCTGAATGGCTGCCCGTTGATTCCTTCCATTAAGGTTTTAGTGACCATGGCCAGTCTGGTATGGATTCTTGCTTTCTTTGTTGGAAAAACTATCATCCCCAAGAAATAGAACGTAAACACAAACACCCTTCGGTGAATGTGCCCCAATGAGGTGGTGGCGAATTCGTACTGATAGGTACAATATCATTTGCTGTGACCGTACCTTTCATACAAATGGTTCAAAGGAATGTATGACTCCTCCAAACATGTTAAGTCAGGATTCTTCATTAGATCCATCATCTTAAGAAAACCCCTACCCTTACGATTTTCCAGCATTAGCAAACCCAGAGTTTCCCATGGTATCCCAGCTAGTCCTCCTATTTCCTCGAGTAAAGGTGTCATTTCTATGTCACTGAAGCAAAACAACGATCTATCACAGTCCCAAAACAAAGTTGCAGCTTCAATGATTTTGTTGTTAGGTTGAATGTCTAGGAGAGAAGGTAGGTTTCCTAGATACTTTCTAACAAGATCTTGATCGCTGGAATGGAGATCTCCCCACCAATTCAACAACTTGGGGTGGATGTTGGTGATCATGCCAAATTTGGGGACTTTGTGCCTCATTTTCTGCAAAACAAAAGGTTAGGACCTTTTCCCCCACTGGACTCGACTATTTAACATCAATAATTGGCATAACAAAGCATTTAATTCTCCTCCTGTAAGGGTTTCGCCAAACTTCGAGGAAATGGCTGATAAGTTTGTAACTGCCCATGCTGGAGCCAAAAAGGTCGGAGGGGGAGTAAATGAAATATTTGCTATTAAGCAGTCCTTGGGAGAGTGATTAAGGGACTTCCTCGCCCAATTCAACAGAGTAAGGATGACTTTAAAGAACATATACGAAGGCAAGGAGATCGCTGCCTTCCAAAATGGATTGAGTAGGGATGGATAAGGAGAAACTAGGAAACTGTTGAGCCATTTGATGAAATATCCACAAACCACTTGGGATGAAATCCATAATTCTTATTACGCCAAGGTCCGAGCAGACGAAGACGACTTTAATGGACCGACTCATTAGCTAGCATCAGTACAAACCGAACCTAGAAAGGAACGAAGAGACAACATCAGGAGGGATCACCTGATTTCGCAACCCAATAGAGAACGACATCACACATATATGAGGAAGGCTGCCACCTCTTCCCCCACTATGAGGAAGGCCCATCTAGGCAGAGAAGAGGGACTCACCAGAACGAAAGAGGTATGCCCCCTTATTATCTACTCACGACTTTTGTGTGTCACCGACAGAAATAGTCTATGCACTTGAGAAACTCGGAAAAAAAGTGAAGTGGTTGCCGAAGATGAGATCAGACCCACCCAAGCACTAAAAAATTCGATTCCCTCTGTGAGTTCCACCAGGAACGAGGGCAAAAACTGAAAATTGCATCTCCCTTACGGCAAGGACACCTCAAAGAGCCGTTACGGGAATAGGGGAGAACAAATTTCACCCGAGAATGCGAACAACAAGGCCCACCAAAGCCGTCATCACCAGCTCGCACTGTCAATACGATCATCGGTGGTGGAGATGATGCCTCTATCAACAACGTGAAGTTCACCGCCACTCATAAGCTCAAGCGGTCTATCGCCCGCGAACAGTGTGACGAACTTGAAGAAATCATCTTCGATGAGTCAGATGCCGACGCTTTGACTTTTCCTTATAATGATGCACTCGTTATTACTTTATGCATTTTAGACACCGATTTCAAATGCATCATAGTGGACGATGTGAGCGGCGCATGCATTATCCATCCTTGTTTACCTTGATAATGGTAATTACAATTTAATTTGATTTTATAGTTCTAAAAATACGTGATTTAGTTTAATGCTAGTTGTTAGGCGATAGATTCTAACTGTAAGTCAGGAATATGAGATAAGAACTTGAGGACACGTCACGACCCTAAAATCGACCCGATCATGATGGCGCCTATCGTAAACCGATACAATTCCCGATTTAACCATTATTCAATAAAAGTCATTTTAAATCCTTTAATTAATCAATATCTCATAATGTAAGTCTTAATGAATAGTGCGGAATAATACACAAGCCCGACATAGGGGTGTCACAGTCATGAGCATCTACTAAGGCCTGAATACAATGAAGAGTCTGAAAAATATACTACAACAAGATAAGAGAGACAAGAGGGAGAGAGCAGGGCTACGAACGCTGGGCAGCTACCTTGCTAACTCCGATGACTTTGCTACTGAGAAATCAACAACCCGCTACTGGGTTCAAAAATACCTCAATCTGCATACAAGATGCAAGGAGTTATGTGAGTATGCCAACTCAGTAAGTAATAAAAGTAAATGAAAGCTGAGTAGTAAGAAAACATGTAATCCACGTCATAACGCTACAGCAAATGCAGTACATTCCCAAAATAGTACATAATTCGTTTACTTCGTAGATCACACTCAGTTTTGGTAAAACCTTTTAAAAAAACTTTCAATAGTTTCAAACGAGTGATAAAAGAAAGTGAGTAAAAATGATAGAAGCATAAACAACCCCTCGAGAAAAACATGTACCATAAACCGCCCCTCGGGCACAATATCATTCACACTGGGTACCAGCGCTCACTGGGGGTGTACAGACTCCGGGAGCGGCCCCTTATAACCCAAGCACAATAATAAACAACAGGTTCTCGGCCTCATATAAATCACAAGCCACCTCGTGGCATAATAAATCTGGCCCTCGACCTCTCATATATCATAATCAGTACCGCAAGCTGCGGCGCGCAGCCCGATCGTATAGTATCCTCATAACACAGGCCCTCGACCTTAATCAGTCAGAATATCATAAGCCACACGGGCAACAGTAAAATATGATGCTCAGCCCAAAATATCATTAAAAATATAAAATAACGAGTAAAGATGGCTGAGATATGAAATATATTAGGATATAGCATGACTGACTACAAGTACTACGTCAAAACAATGAGGAAAATAGTAAAAATCCTTGAACGAGGCCCCAAATATGGAATTTAACCCAAAACATGTTAATAACAAATAGTTTTCAATCAAATACGTAGATAAATGGTCATACGGGATGGACTAAGTCACAATCCCCAACAGTGCACGACCCCACGCTCGTCATCTATCGTGTACGTCGCCTCAATATAGCACAACGATGTGAAATCCGGGGTTTCATACCCTCAGGACAACACTTACAATAATTACTTACCTCTTTCCAGTCCAATCTCTAGCTCGCGACGTCTTTGCCTCTCGTCTGAGCTTCAGCCCACATCAAATCTAACCAAAATCAGAACCATGACGTAAAAATATGTTAAGGGAACGAAGACCATGCGAGAATAACCAAATTACTATACAAATCCCAAAATTAACCAAAACTGATCCCTAGACCCACGTCTCGGAATCCGACAAAATTAACATCAAAGGAATCCTTATCTTCCCATGAGTTCATGAATATCAAATACTTCAAAATCCAACCACAATTGACCCCTCAAATCTCTGTATTTAGGTCTCCAATTCCCAAGCCCTGTCTCCTAATTTTTAGGCTAATTTTCCATAATTCCCATGATTAATTAGGTAGAAATTACATTAGGATTAAGTATTAAGTCCATAAATCTTACCTCCAAGCGTTCCTCCTTGATTCCCTCTTAAATCCTCTGCAAAAAGCTCCAACATCGCACAAAAATGGTGAAGAAAAGGCTGAAAATCGCGAAGATCATATTTATATGTTCTTCCCCAACTAAATCGCTTCTGTGGTAAAAATCACGCACCTGCAGACCCTGTGCTTCTACGCAAACCATTTAAACGCTCAAGGCCGCACCTGCAGTCAGAATCCCGCACCTGCACTAATGCAGGCTCGCTTAAACAGCCGCAACTACGGTTCTAGCTCCTCATGGACATTTCGCATCTGTGACCCGCTGGGCACTTTTGCGAGCCTGCACCTGCGGTCCCCAAGCCGCAGGTGCGGTTATGGAAGACTTCAGCAGCTTCGGCTGCAACTTTCCAACTCTAACTTCCCGTCAACCATCCGAAATCTCCCAGAGGTCCCCGAGACCTCAACTAAAAGCACTAACAAGTCACATATCATTATCCCAACTTATGCCAATCTTCAAAACACCTCAAACAACACCGAATCAACCAATTCACACCGAATTCAAGCCTAAAGTTCCCAAAATCTTCTGAATTACGCTTTTGATCAAAACGTCTATCAAACCACGTCCGAATGACCTGAAATTTTTCAAACACATCCCAAATGACACAACAGACCTACTAAAACTCCCGAAATTCCATTCCAACCCCTATATCAAAATCTCACCAATCAACCAAAAAACGCCAAAAGTTCCAATTTCGCCGATTGAAGCCTAAATCTACTCCGGACCTCCAAAACATTTTTCGATTACGCTCTTAATTCCCAAATAACCTCTTGAAGCTATCCTAATCATCAAAATTTACATCCGAGCCCCTTTTCACATAAGTCAACATCTGATTGACTTCTCCAACTCAAGCTTTCTCAAAAGAGACTACGTGTGTCAAACCTTACCTAAACCATTCCGCATTCAAATCGATTAACCTGATACCAAATAATACAGATAAACAAAGCATAATAAATTAGAAATAGGGAAAAAAATGATAACAGATGAAATAACCGGCTGGGTCGTTACATCGAAATCCGGGGTTTCATACCCTTAGGACAACATTTACAATCACTAATTACTTTTATCCGGTCTAATCTCTAGCCCGTCATGCCTTTGCCTCTCATCTCGGCCTCAACTCGTGTCGAATCCAAGAAAAATCAGAACTATGATGTCAAAATATGCTAAGGGAACAAAGCCCATGCAAAGATAATCAAATTACTACACAAATCCCGATATTAACCGCACTCAGTCCCCGGGCTCATGTCTCAGAATCTGAAAAAATTAATATCAATGGAATCCTTATCTTCCCACGAGTTCATGCATATCAAATACTTCAAAATCCGACCATAATTGACCCCTCAAATCCCTAGATTTAGGTCTCAAATTCCGAAGCGCCAACTCCTAATTTTCAGGTTTATTTTACATAATTCCCATGATTAATTAGGTAGAAATCACTTAGGATTAAGTATTAAGTCCATAAATCTTACCTCCAAGCATTCCTCCATGATTCCCTCTTAAATCCTCTTCAAAAAGCTCCTAAATCGCACAAAAATGGTCAGAAAAGGCTGAAAATCGCGAAGTCCAAATTTATATGTTTTGCCCCAGCTAAATCGCTTCTGCGGTACAAATCACGCGCCTGCGGACCCACACCTGCAGTCCTAGGTGCGCTTCTGTGCAAACCACTTAAACAGTCAAGGCCGCACCTGCAGTTAGAATCCCGCACCTGCACTAACGCAGGTTTGCTTAAAGAGCCGCTCCTGCAGTTCCAGCTCCCCATGGCCATTTTCACATCTGCAGCCTACTCGGCACTTTTTGCGAGCCTGCACTTGCAGTCCCCAAGCCGCAGGTGCGGTTATGGCGGACTTCAGCAGCTTCGGCAGCCACTTTCCAACTCCAACTTCCCGTTAACCATCCGAAATCACCCCGAGGTCCCCGGGACCTCAACCTAAAGCACCAACAAGTCATATACCACTATCCCAACATATACCAATCTTCAAAACACCTCAAACAACACTGAATCAACCAATTCACAACGAATTCAAGCCTAAACTTCCCAAAATCTTCCAAATTACGCATTTGATCAAAACGTCTATAAAACCACATCCAAATGACCTAAAATTTTGCACACACAACCCAAATGACACAATAGACCTACTGCAACTCCCGAAATTCCATTGCGACCCCTATAGAAAAATCTCACCTATAAACCGGAAAACGCCAATAATTCCAATTTAGCTAATTCAAGCATAAATCTACTCCGCACCTCCAAAATACATTCCGATCACACTCCTAAGTCCCAAATAACCTCCCGAAGCTATCCGAATCATCAAAATTTACATCCTATCCCTTTTCACATAAGTCAACATCCGGTTGACTTTTCCAACTCAAGCTTTCTCAAAAGAGACTGTGTGTCTCAAACCTTACCAAAACTATTTCAATTCGAACTGACTAAACCGATACCATATAATACAGATAAACAAATCATAATAAAGTAGAAATGGGGAAAACAAAGCAGTAACACATGAAGCGACTGGCCGGGTCGTTATATAAAAATCTGGGGTTTCATACCCTCAAGATAACATTTACAATCCTTACTTATCTCTATCCGATCCAATCTCTAGCCCGTGATGCCTTTGCCTCTCGTCTCGCCATCAACTCGCGTCGAATATAACAAAAAACAAAACTATAATGTCAAAATATGCTAAGCGAACGAAGCCCATGCAAAAATAATCAAATTACTACACAAATTCCAAAATTAATCAAACTCGGCCCCCGGGCCCACATCTTAGAATCCAAAAAAATTAACATCAATGGAATCCTTATCTTCCCACGAGTTCATACATATCAAATACTTCAAAATCCGACCACAATTGACCCCTCAAATACCTAGATTTAGGTCTCAAATTCCCAAGCTCTAACTCCAAATTTTCAGGCTTATTTTCAATAATTCCTATGATTAATTAGGTAGAAATCACTTAGGATTAAGTATTAAGTCCATAAATATTACCTCCAAGCATTCCTCCTTGATTCCCTCTTAAATCCTCTTCAAAAAAGCTCTGAAATCGCACATAAATGGTGAAGAAAAGGCTAAAAATCGCGAAGTCAAAATTTATATGTTCTACGCCAGCTAAACCGCATCTGCAGTACAAATCACGCACCTGTGGACCCACACCTGCAGTCCGAGGTGCGCTTTTGGGCAAACCACTTGAACGCTAAAGGCCGCACCTGCGGTCACAATCCCGCACCTGCGCTAACGCAGGTTCGCTCGAAGAGCCGCTTCTGCGGTTTCAGCTCCCCGTGGCCATTTTCACATCTGCGACCCACTGGGCGCTTTTGCGAGCCCGCACCTGCGGCTTGGGAAGCCGCAGGTGCGTTTATGACAGACTTCAGTAGCTTCAGCTGCCACTTTCTAACTCCAACTTCCCGTCAACCATCTGAAATCACCTCGAGGTCCTTGCGACCTCAACCAAAAGCACCAACTAGTCAAATACGACTATCCCAACTTATACCAGTCTTCAAAATACCTCAAACAACATCGAATCAACCAATTCACAATGAATTCAAGCCTAAAGTCCGAAAATCTTTTGAATTATGCTTTTGATCAAAACGTCCATCAAACCACATCCGAATGACCTGATATTTTGAGCACAACCCAAATGACACAATAGACCTACTAGAACTCCCGAAATTCCATTCCGACCCCTATAGCAAAATCTCACCTATCAACCGGAAAAAGCCAAAAATTCTAATTTCGCCAATTCAAGCCTAAATCTACTCTGGACCTCCAAAACACGTTCCGATCACACTCCAAAGTCTCAAACAACCTCCCGAAGCTATCCGAATCATAGAAATTTACATCCGAGGCCTTTTTCACATAAGTCAACATCCATTTCACTTTTCCAATTCAAGCTTTCTCAAAAGAGACTGTGTGTCTCAAACCTTCCAAAACCATTCCGAATTCAAACCAACTAACCCGATACCACATAATATGGATAAACAAAGCATAATAAAGTCAAAATGGGGAAAATTAAGTGATAACACATCAAATGACCGACCGGATCACTACATCAAAATCCGGGGTTTCATATCCTCAGGACATCATTTATAATCATTACTTACCTCTATCCGGTCTAATATCTAGCCCGCGATGCCTTTGCCTATCATCTCAGCCTCAACTCAAGTCGAATCTAACTAAAATCAGAACCTTGACGTCAAAATATTCAAAGGGAACGAAGCCCATGAAAAAATAATCAAATTACTACACAAATCTAGAAATTAACCAAACTCGGCTCCCGGGCCCACATCTCGAAATCCGACTAAATTAATATCAATGGAATCCTTATCTTCCCATGAGTTCATGCATATCAAATACTTCAAAATCCAACCAAAATTGACCCCTCAAATCCCTAGATTTAGGTCTCAATTTCCCAAGCCTTAACTAGTAATATTAATGCTTATTTTCCATAATTCCCATGATTAATTAGGTAGAAATCACATTAGGATTAAGTATTATGTCCATAAATCTTACCTCCAAGTGTTCCTCCTCGACTCCATCTTAAATCCTCTTGAAAAAGCTCTGAAATCGAACAAAAATGTTGAAGAAAAGGCTGAAAATCGTGAAGTCCAAATTTATATGTTCTGCCCCAGCTAAACCGCTTTTGCTGTACAAATCACGCACTTGCAGACCCGCACCTGCGGTCCCAGGTGTGCTTCTGTGCAAACCACTTAAATGCTCAAGGCCTCACATGCGGTCAGAATCCCGCACCTACGCTAACGTAGGTGCGCTTGAACAGCCGCTCCTGCAGTACCAGCTCCCCATGGCCGTTTTTGCATCTGCGACCCACTGGGCACTTTTTCCAGCCCGCACTTGCGGTCCCCAAGCCTTATGTGCAGTTATGACAGACTTCAACAGCTTCAGCTGCCATTTTCCAACTCCAACTTCCCGTCAACCATCCGAAATCACTGCGAGGTCCACGGGACCTCAACCAAAAGCACCAACAAGTCATATACCACTATCCCAACTTATAACAATCTTCAAAACACCTCAAACAACATCGAATCAACCAATTCACACCGGATTCAAGCAAAGTTCCCAAATCTTCCAAATTACGCTTTTGATCAAAAAGTCTATCAAACCACGTACGAATGACCTGAATTTGCACACACATCCCAAATGAAATAACGGCAGTACTGCAACTCCTGGAATTTCATTCCAACCCTTATATCAAAATCTTACCTATCAATCGAAAAACGCCAAAAATTTAAATTTCTCCAATTCAAGCCTAAATCTACCCCGGACCGCTAAAATACGTTCCAATAACACTCCTAAGTCCCATATCACCTCCCAAAGCTATCGAAATCATCGAAATTTACATCTGAGCCATTTTCACATAAGTCAACATCCGATTTACTTTTCCAACTCAAGCTTTCTCAAAAGAGATAAAGTGTCTCAAACCTTACCATACCCATTCAGGATTCAAACCTACTAAACCAATACAACATAATACTTATAAATAAAGCATAATAAAGAAGAAATTGGAAAAACGGAGCGGTAACACATGAATTAACTGGCCGGGTCATTACATCCTCCCCTTTTAAACAAACGTTCGTCCTCGAATGGGTCAAGTAATATACCTGAAGCCTCGAATAGGTGTGGATATCTGCTCTGCATCTCTCGCTTGGTCTCCCAAGTATTTTCCTCCATGGGCCGACCTCTCAATTGCACCTTCACTGAAGCTATATCCTTTGACCTCAACTTTCGAACCTGATGCCCCAAAATAGCTACTGGCTCCACATCATAAGTCAAATCATCATCTAACTGAACCGTGCTGAAATCCAAAACATGAGACAGATCCCTAACATACTTCCGGAGAATAGAAACATGAAATGCCGGATGCACACTCGACAAGCTAGGTGGCAAAGCAAGCTCATAAGCCACCTCCCCAATCCTCCTAAGTACTTCAAAAGGCTCAATGAACCGAGGATTAAATTTACCTTTCTTCCCAAACCTCATAACACCCTTCACGGCTGAAGCCTTCAATAGAACTTTCTCACTGACCATGTAGGACACATCCCGAACCTTCCTATCAGTATAACTCTTTTATCTCTACTGCGATGTACGAAGCCTCTCTTAAATCACCTTCACCTTGTCTAAAGCATCTTGCACTAAGTATGTACCCAATAGCCTAGCCTCACCCGACTCAAACCAACCAACTGGAGCTCTATACCGCCTCCCATACAAAGCCTCATATGGAGCCATCTGAATACTCAACTGGTAACTGTTGTTTTAAGCAAGCTTTGCGAGCGGTAGAAACTAATCCCACGACCCTCCAAAATCAATGACACAAGCGCGCAACATGTCCTCCAATATCTGAATAGTGCACTCGGATTATCCGTCCGTCTGAGGGTGAAAAGCTGTGCTCAACTCAACCTGAGTACCCAACTCTCGCTGTACAGACCTCCAAAACTATGAAGTGAACTAAGTGCCCCTATGTGAAATGATGGAAACTAGTACACCATGCAAAGGAACAATCTCACGGATATAGATCTCCGCCAACTGCTCTGAAGAATAAGTAGTACACACAATAATGAAGTGCGCGGACTTGGGCAGCTGATCCACAATCACCCAAATAGCATCGAACTTCTTCAAAATCTGTGGGAGCCCAACTAAAAAGTCCATGGTGATCCGCTCCCACTTCCACTCTGGAATATCCATCCGTTGAAGCAAACCACCCGGTCTCCAATGCTCATACTTCACATGCTGACAATTGAGACACCAAGCTACAAGCCCCACAATGTCCTTCTTCATTATCCTCCACCAGCAATGCCGTCTCAAATTATGATACATATTCGTGGCACCCGGATAAATAGAATACCACGAGCTATGAGCCTCTTCTAGAATCAACTCACGAAGGCCATCCACATTGGGCACACATATCCGGTCCTGCAGCCTCAATACCCCATCATCCCCAATGGTCATATCTCTGGCATCGTCGTGCTGAATCTTGTCATTAAGGACAAGCAAATGAGGATCATCATACTGGCACTATCTGATGCGATCAAATAAGGAAGACCGAGAAATTATGCTAACTAATACCCGACTGGGCTTCGAAATGTCCAACCTCACGAACCGATTGGCCAAGGCATGAACATCAACTGCAAGAAGTCTTTCCCCAACAAGAAGATATGCCAAACACCCCATACTCACCGCCATCTCAAAGCACCGGCCACCATATTGGCCTTTCCCGGATGGTACAAGATCGTAATATCATAATCCTTTAACAGTTCCATCCATCTCTACTGCCTCAAATTGAGATCTTTCTATTTGAACAAGTGCTGGAAGAACGATGATCTGTAAATACCTTGCAAGACACACAATACAGATAATGCCTCCAAATCTTCAATGCATGAACAGTGGCAGCCAACTCTAAATCATGAACAAGGTAGTTCTTCTCATGTGGCTTTAACTGATGAGAAGCATAAGCAATAACTTTACCCTCCTGCATCAATACACATCCAATACCCACTCTCGAAGAATCACATTACACTATATATGAACCTGAAACTGATGGCAACCCCAATACTGGAGCTGTGGTCAGGGCAGTCTTGAGCCTCTAGAAGCTTTCCTCACACTCATCAGATCACTGAAATGGAGCACCCTTCTGAGTCAACTTGGTCAAGGGCAATGCGATGCATGAAAATCCCTGAACAAACCGACGGTAGTAACCCACCAAACTAAGGAAACTGCGAATCTCTGTGGCTGAGGACGCTCTGATACCAACTTGTCACGAATCTAAAATTGACCCGGTCATGATGGCACCTATCGTGAAACTAGGCCAGCCGACACAATTCTCGAAATGACCATTATTCAATAAAAGTCATTTTTAAGCCTTTAATTATTCAATATCTCATAATGTAAGTCTAAATGAACTGTGCAGAATAAATACACAAGCCCGATAATAGAGTGTCACAAGTCACGAGCATCTACTAAGGTCTGTATAGAACGAAGAGTCAGAAAACATATTACAACAAGCTAAGAGAAATCAGAGGGAGAAAGCAGGGCTACGAACGCCGGGCAGCTACCTTTCTAACTTCGATGACTCTGCCACTAAGCAATCAACACCCGCTACCGAGTTCAAAAATACCTAAATCTTCACACAAGGAGTAGAGAGTAATGTCAGTACGCCAACTCAATAAGTAATAAAAGTAAATAAAAGCTGAGTAGTAAGAAAACATGTAAGCCACGTCATAACGCTACAGTAAATGCAGTACATTTCCAAAACAGTACAGAAATTGTTTACTTCCTAAATCATGCTCAGTTTCGGTAAAACCTTTTAAAACAACTTTCAATAGTTTCAAACGAGTGATAAAAAAAGTGAGTAAGTATGATAGAAACATAAATAGACACTCGGGAAAAACATGTACTATAAACTGCCCCTCAGGCACAATATCACTCACACTGGGTACCCTCGCTCACTGGGGGTGTACAAACTCTGGGAGGGGCCCCTTACGACCTAAGCAAAATAATAAGCTATCTCGTGGCATAATCAACGGGCTCTCGGACTCATATAAATCACAAGGCACCTTGTGGCATAATAAATCTATCCCTCGGCCTCTCATATATCACAATTAGACCACATGCTGTGGTGCACAACCGGATCCCATAGTATCCTCACAACATAGGCCCTCAGCCTTAATCTGTCAAAATCTTACAATCCACACGAGCAACAGTAAGATGCTCAGCCCAAAATATCATTTAAAATATAAAATCAACGAGAAAAGATGATTGAGATGTGAAATGCAGTAGGATATAACATGACTGACTATAAGTAATAAGTCAAAACAGTGAGGAAAATTGTAAAAATCCTGGCACGAGGCCCCAAATATGGCATTCAACCCAAAACATGGTGATAGCAAACAATTTTCAATTAAATACGTAGATAAACAGTCATACGGGAATGACTTAGTCACAATGCCCAATGATGCACAACCCCACTCTCGTCATCTAGCATGTACGTCACCTCTATATAGCAAAAAGATGTGAAATCTGGGATTTCGTACCTTTAGGATAACACTTACAATCATTACTTACCTCTATCCGGTCCAATATCTATCTCATGTTGCCTTTGCCTCTCGTCTCAGCCTTAACTCATGTCGAATAAAACCAAAATTAGAATCATGACGTCAAAATATGCAAAGGGAATAAAGCCCATGCGAAAATAATCAAGTTACTACACAATTTATGAAATTAACCAATCCGAGCCCCCGGGTCCACGTCTCGGAATATGACAAAATTAACACAATGGACTCCTTATCTTCCCCGGAGTTCATGCATATCAAATACTTCAAAATCTGACACAATTCACCCCTCAAATACATAGATTTAGATTTCCAATTCCCAAGCCCAAACTCCTAATTTTTAGGCTTATTTTCCATAATTCCCATGATTAATTAGGTAGAAATCACATAAGGATTAAGTATTAAGTCCATAAATCTTACCTCCAAGAGTTCCCCCTTGATTCCCTCTTAAATCCTCTTCAAAAAGCTCTAAAATCGTACAAAAATCGTGAAGAAAAGGCTGAAAATTGTGAAACCCAAATTTATATGCTCTGCCCCAGTTAAATAGCTTTTGTGGTACAAATCACGCACCTACGGTCCCAGGTGCACTTGTGCGCAAACCACTTAAACGCTCAAGGCCACACCTGCGGTCAGAATCCCGCACCTGCGCTAATGCAGGTGTGCTCGAAGAGCCACTCTTGTAGTTCCTACTCCCCATGGTCATTTTCGCATCTGTGAACCACTGGGCACTTTTGCGAGCCCGCACCTGCGGTCTCCAAGCGGTAGGCTGCTATGACATACTTCAGCAGCTTCAGCTGCCACTTTCCAACTCCAACTTTCCGTCAACCATCCGAAATGACCACGAGGTCCCCGGGACCTCAACCGAAAGCACCAACAAGTCATATACCACTATCCTAACTTAGACCAATCTTTAAAACATCTCAAACAACACGAAGCAACTAATTCACACCGAATTTAAGCCTAAAGTTCCCAAAATCTTTCGAATTACGCTTTTGACCAAAAATTCAATCAAACCATGTCCGAATGACCTGAAATTTTGCACACATATCCCAAATGATACAACGGACCTACGACAACTCCCAGAATTCCATTTCGACCCCTATATAAAAATCTCACCTATCAACCGGAAAATGCCAAAAATTCTAATTTCGCCAATTCAAGCCTAAATCTACTCCGGACCTCCAAAAAACGTTACGAACAAACTCTTAAGTCAAAAATCTCCTCCCGAAGCTATCTGAATAACCAAAATTTGCATTCGAGCTCTTTTTCACATAAGTCAACATCCGATTGGCTTTTCCAACTTAAGCTTACTTAAAAGAGACAAAGTGTCTCAAACCTTACCAAAACTATTCCGGATTCAAACCAACTTACCCGATAACACATAATATGGATAAGCAAAGCATAATATAGTATAAATGAGGAAAATGGAGCGGTAACATATGAAACGACCGGCCGAGTCGTTACATCTAAATTCGGGGTTTCGTACTCTTAGACAGTATTTACAATCATTACTTACCTCTATCCGGTCCAGTCTATAGATCGCGATGCCTTTGGCTCTCGTCTCAGCCTCAACTCAAGTCGAATCTAACCAAAATCAGAGCCATGACGTCAAAATATGCTAAGGGAACGAATCCCGTGTGAAAATGATCAAATTACTACACAAATCCCAAAATTAACCAAACCCGGCCCTCGGGCCCACGTCTCGGAATCCGACAAAAATCAATGGAATCATTATCTTCCCACGAGTTCATGCATATCAAATACTTAAATATCCTACCACAATTGACCCCTCAAATCCCTAGATATAGCTCTCTAATTCCCAAGGCCTATCTCCTAATTTTCAGGCTTATTTTCCATAATTCCTATGATTAATTAGGTAGAAATCACATTAGGATTAAGTATTGAGTCCATAAATCTTACATCCAAGTGTTGCTCCTTGATTCCATCTTAAATTATTTTCAAAAAGCTCTAAAGTCGCACAAAAATGGTGAAGAAAAGGCTGAAAATCGCGAAGTCCAAATTTATATGTTCTGCCCCAGTTGAACTGCTTCTGTGATACAAATCACGCACCTACGGACCCGCACCTGTGGTCCCAGGTTCATTTCTGCGCAAACCACATAAACGCTCAAGGCTGCACCTGCGGTCAGAATATCGCACCTGCGGAAACGCAGGTGCGCTCTAAGAGCCGCTCCTGGGGTTCTAGCTCCCCACGGCCATTTTCGCATCTGCGAACCACCAGCCTCTTTTGCGAGCCCGCACCTGCGGTCCCCAAGCCGCATGTGCGGTTATGACAGACTTCAGTAGCTTCAGCTGCCACTTTCTAACTCCTACTTCCCGTAAACCATTCGAAACTAACTCGAGGTCCCCGAAACCTCAACCAAAAGCACCAACAAGTCATATAACACTATCTCAACTTATACCAATCTTCAAAACACCTCAAACAACATCGAATCAACCAATTCACACCGGATTCAAGCTTAAAGTTCCAAAAATCTTCTGAATTACGCTTTTGATCTAAAAGTCTATGAAACCACGTCCGAATGACCTGAAATTTTGCATACACGTCCCAAATGATACAATGGACCGACTGCAACTCCTAGAATTCCATTCTGACCCCTCTATCAAAATTTCACCTATTAACCGGAAAATGCAAAAAATTCCAATTTCGCCAATACAAGCCTTAATCTACTCCGGACCTCAAAAACACGTTTCGTTCAAACTCCTAAGTACCAAATAATCTCCCGAAGCTATCCGAGTAATCAAAATTTTTGTCTGAGTCCTTTTTCACATAAGTCAACATCCGGTTGACTTTACCAATTCAAGCTTTCTCAAAATAGACTAAGTGTCTCAAACCTTACCAAAACCATTCCGGATTCAAACCAACTAACCCAATACCAATAATATAGATAAAAAAGGCATAATAAAACTGAAATGGGGAAAATGGAGTAGTAACACATGAAACGACTGGTCGGGTCGTTACATCAAAATCCAGGGTTTCATACCCTTGGGACAACATCTACAATCATTACTTACCGGTATCCAGTCCAATCTCTAGCCCGCGATGCCTTTGACTCTTGTCTCATCCTCAACTCGCATCGAATCTAACCAAAATCAGAGCCATGACATCAAAATATGCTAAGGGAACGAAGCCCATGCAAAAATAATCAAATGATTACACAAATCCTGAAATTAACCAAACTCGACCCTCAGGCCCACGTCTCTGAATCCGGCAAAATTAACATCAATGGAATCCTTATCTTCGCATGAGTTCATGCATATCAAATACTTCAAAATCCTACCACAATTGACCCCTCAAATCCCTAGATTTAGGTCTCTAATTCCCAAGCCTTAACTCCTAATTTTCAGGCTTATTTTCCATAATTTCCATGATTAACTATGTAGAAATCACATTAAGATTAAGTATTAAGTCCATAAATCTTACCTGCAAGCGTTCTTCCTTAATTCTCTCTTAAATCCTCTTCAAAAAGCTCTAAAATCAAACAAAAATGGTGAAGAAAAGGCTGAAAATCGCGAAGTCCAAATTTATATGTTTTTCCCCAGCTAAAATGCTTCTACGGTACAAATCGCGCGCCTACGTGACCCGCACCTGCGGTCCCAGGTGCGCTTCTGCGCAAACCACTTAAACGCTCAAGGCCGCACCTGCGGTCAGCATCCCGCACCTGCGATTCCAGCTCGCCATGGCCATTTTTGCATCTACGAACTACGGGGCACTTTTACGAGACTGCACCTGTGGTCCCCAAGCCGCTGGTGCAGTTATGACAGACTCCAGTAGCTTCAACTGCCACTTTCCAACTCCAACTTCCCATCAACCATCCGAAATCATCCCGAAGGCTCGGGACCTCAACCAAAAGTACCAACAAGTCATACACCACTATCCCAAGTTATACCAATCTTCAAAACACCTCAAACAACATCGAATCAACCAATTCACACCGAATTCAAGCCTAAAGTTCCCAAAATCTTCCGAATTACGCTTTTGATCTAAAAGTTGATCAAATCACGTCCGAATAACCTAAAAATTTGCACATATATCCCAAATAACACAACAGACCTACTGCAACTCCCGAAATTCCATTTCGGCCCCAATATAAAAATCTCGCCTATCAACCAGAAAACGCCAAAAATTCCAATTTCGCCAATTCAAGCCTAAATCTACTCCGGATGTCCAAAACACATTTTGATCACTCTCATAAGTCTCAAATATCCTCCCGAACCTATATGAATCATCAAAATTTATATTCGAGCCCTTTTTCATGTACGTCAACATCCGATTGACTTTTCCAAGTCAAGCTTTCTCAAAAGAGACTAAGTGTCTCAAACCTTACCAAAACCATTCTGGATTTGAACCGACTAACCTGATACCATATAATATGTATAAATAAAGAATAATAAAGTATAAATAGGAAAAAAAAGTAGTAACATATGAAACGACCGGCTGGGACATTACAGGATAGTGTGTTATGAAAACCTAAATGCCGTGAATTGCGATCTCGACCTGTCCTACGCTGGGCCTCGAGGTCGAGCTAAATAGCATACTGGGGATGATCGATGATGTACTAATAGTTCTAAGACCTTAATGATGGCTTTTTATGAGCAATGATGGGTAATAAATGAAGAACAATCAATAAACTACAATAAATGTAAGAAATAAAATCAAAGGAGCGACAGTAGAATATGTTTAAGTTGAAGAGCAAAGAATGTTCTTGTTCTTTTATTCAATATCATGTGTCTTACAAAATGATAAGTGTCCCCTTTATATAGGAGAGGAAATCCCAACATAGTACAGGTGCATTTATTACAAAGATATGCGGCTAGTACAGCCATTTAATGTCACGATACAGACTTGTACTATCCTTATGGACCTGGTCAGCTCTAACCATGTGCCTTGGGAATTTCCCGCTTGTCTATCATAGCCACCGATTTGCACAGCCCCGAGGTTGAACATAAGGAACCTACGGGGTTAAACCTCGAGCTGTGCCTCGAGCCTTCTAGAGGTGGGCTATGGAACGTCATAATGATTATAAAATTATACTCTCTAATTTTAGACGTATACAGATAGTCTCAACATTTCTTAGAATAAAAATGATAAGAAACATTCTTGTAAATTATTGCCTCTTCAATACTTACATCATGATGTCAACCCGTCAGAGCATTAAATGATATGACTCAAAGGTTGTGCAGAGGTTGCCGTCAACAGGTGATATTCTTGACATCCCATTTGTGCTTCAAATTGTTACCCTTGCCTTTATAACTTCTCTGCTTTGTTGTAGGTCAAAAAATTGTATGACCACGCCTTTTATAAGCTTCAAGAAGAGCTTTCATGCTGTGAGGAGGATCTCGAGAAGCTCACCTCAGAGCTAAATGAGTTGAAGGATTCCTTTACTCGAAAGGAAGAGAAGTTGAGTGAGCTTCGGGTGAGTCTGGAGGGAGTGTACCAATTACGGACTAGCTTTGCTGAGCAGGTAACACGGAATTCATGAGTTATTCTTTTATAACTTGATGCTCACTATCTTGATTCACCTTTGTAGATTGGGCAAAAGAATACCCTTGTAGGGTGACTTCAGGAAGAGGTTGCAGCCAAGGATACGGAGATCCTCGAGTTAAAGTGGCGAAATAAGGCCGTGATGTCAGAGAAAGACCTTTTGTGGGGAGAGTTGGCCTCGGTCTAGGATCTTCTTCAAAGTGCTCAGAAGGAGGCCACTGCATTATGTGTGGCCAAGTCTAAGGCTGATGAACATGCATCCTCATACAAAAGAGATGCCTCTACCGCATACGATCGAGTCAGAGAGATATCCGAGAAGGCTGAGCAGACGCTGGCTCGGGTCGTTGCTCATGCTCGTTTACAAGCGACGAGTTAGGCCTTTGAGTAAGCAAGCACCAAAGGTGTCGATCTCTCTGCTGAGATTGGGAAAGCCAGAGCCTTGGAGGAAGAATAAGAACCTTCAACTACTTTGGATGAGGATTCTGGAAGTGATGAAAACATTAGTGAGGGTAAAAAATAGACTCGCATCTTCATCTCTGATTCTCCTTTTCTTTATTTTTGTATATGGGTTCCTCGGGGAGGGGGGGGGGTACTTTGTAAAGACACCCTTTGTAAATGTATTTTTGGTAATGCAAAAAAATTCATTTGCTTCAAGTCTTCAAATTTTTATTTTTTAGTGCTTATGCAAAGTTAATATTTGAATTTTGATGTCGGCTCTTTGGAGCCCATAATTCGAGTAACTGAGATCCTCAAGATCGGGCACCATCTCGAGGCTGGGTTGATAGGTCTTTTAGAGTCCATACTTGTAATGACAGAGATCCTCTAGATCAGGCACCATCTCAAGGCTAGATTGATGTGGGGATCTCGATAGCTCTCGAGCGCTGTACGACAATGTCATTCATATGATGTGACCGCGAAGTGACCGGGGTGGTCCTACTGGTTCACTTCCCCAAAAGGTGGTAATGGCATGGTCAGAATTAATTGGCCTTTAGAATAAGCGAACAATCACCGCTTGCTCTACATATGTATTTTCTTTCTTCTTATTTGAGAATTGCACTACTTTGAGCAACTATCCTTTTTATAGAGCTCTCCTTGCTCGCGTCAGCTCTTTCACCATTTTAATTTAAAGCTTTAACCTAAGTTTTAATCTCCCTTCTCTTGTTTCACCATATTTATGGCTGCTACGCCCAAATCCGTTTACCAAGAAGAGGAGAGTTCCACCTCTGTTTCCTGCGCGGTCGGTGGTACACTGTCGGCGTCCGGTGAGCTAACCTCGAGATGCTTTGTCTTGAGGAGGGACTTTACGTTAGAGAGACCTCTAAATTTACAAGTCCATTGAGAGCATGCATTGAGGTTAATTTCATCAATAGGAGAGGAACACCTTGAGGTAGCTAGGATAGACTGCGGATGGGGAGAAATGGTGGTACTACAGGTACCTTCCCCGAAGGAGAGCATCATGGCTCATGTTGAGGGGTTTTTGAACGTATACATGTACCCCTTTACATTGGGTCCTCTCAATAGAGTCATGCTAGAGTTCACCCTTAGCCAACTTATTAGATTGTACTGGCCCTTACATTACCGAGGCCTAATTACTCTACCACATCGATCCACCAAGCCCTTTGTTGCTAGTAATGAAGAAAATGGGGACCGTGGGTGGATGAGTCTATTTGTCGGAGTGAGGACTGTTGATAGTATCCCCGTAGAGTTTCTGCCATTCCTTGAGAAATAGAATTTCACACGTAAGTTGTACACTTGTGCTTTTGTCATTTTTGTTCATAGTGGAGGTAGACTATGTAAAGGTGTTTTCTTTTCTTTCTATAGCAATCCTATGGTTGCTATATGAGGTCCCCGATCAGGCGGATTGGACTCAGAAACTGGTAGCTTGCTAGACCTACGATGAGTGTAAGTGGCGAGAACTATCGAAGGGTAAATGAAAGGCAAAACACCATGTTGAGTACCATATGATTCTTTGCTTTAAGGAATAGTTCCCTTTATTTTTTCCTAACTTCTTTACTGCATGCGTTGGAGAATTTTCCGAGATGAACCATGCCCTCTTGGAGAGGAGGGAGGATCATCGACTTCAGGGCCAAAGAGAGATAACAAGCGCAAGGAATCCTCGGTGGGCGAAAAGATTTATAGCGAGGTAGGGTCTACCCAGAGGTGAAAAGGATATGCAATCGTTGAGGTTGATCATGTACCTATCGGCCGTTGTGTAAACATTGGTGCAAAAAAAGGGAGCGGCCACACATCGATGGCTCGAGCCGTGAAGCCTCTCGTGGCAACTGAGCCCGCAATAACCGATATTTCTAGCCTCAGAGGAGTGGCTCCTCTTTGCCACCATCTTCTTCTGTGTCCGAAGGTACTTCGAGGAACAAGGATCTTTCGCCGCTATCTCCTTCTCCCGTTGAAGGTACTTTGAGGGATACAAATTTTCTTCCGATGTCTTCTTCTCTCGTTGAAGGTACTTCGAGGGATGTTCGAGGCCAGGGGCTGCCTAAATCAAGCAAGGTCTCGAGCGATCATATCCCTACCGAGAGCGGTTCGATTGGGGCCGATGAGATCAGGCCAGTAGATGTATGCTCAACTTTTGAGGAGGCTCAGTGTTCTGTGGTGTGTTTTGGTTGACTTTGTTGGGTTTTTAGTTTTGCATTTTCATTTTCTCACTAAACTTCTTTTTTGTAGGCCTTTGACAAGCTCAAGTTTGAGCTCCTCCGCCGTGAAGCCAGGTTGCAGAAAGCCTTGGACGGGGAGAAATCCCTCAGCCTTCTTTGTGATTAAAGTGAAAAGTAGTTGATACACCTTCGGTACGGGATGAATCGAAGCCTGAACTACGAAGGATACCTCGAGATATAGGTAACCTTTGTTTTGAGAGTATACATGTTTCTTATACTATCCTTGGAGATTAATATTTTGATGCTTTAGTTGTAGAGTAAGACAGATGACCTAGAATACTTTTGGGGTATAGTTTGTTAGGCCTAGTATGAGTGTAATGAGCTAAAGGCTCAGATAGATGCCCAAGTTGCGACCAAGAAGAATGCTTTGGCCAAGGTTTCTGCCCTCGAGGTGCAACTCCAAAATACTAATGAAAACAGCTTGGTCCAGATGATCAGGATTGTAAAACTCGAGTTTGATCTTTTAAAGATCAAGGCCGAGGTCGTGGACGCCCGGGCTGAAGCCGATGAGATTCAAGCTAAGGCTGATAAGAAAGTCGTCGTCTATTTAAAAGATGCTACCGATGCTCGAGTTGAGTTGAGAGGGTCTTCCCATCTGGAGAAAAGAAGTAATGAATATTCCCAGTGTAGATCACAGAGGGAAAGCCTCGAGAAGATCCATGCTAGGGGTTTCAATCTCTCGGAAGAGATAGAGCAGGCCAAGGCGGATGAATGCAACGCCAAGTTCCTCGTATCCGATGCCGAAGATAATAACCAAGAGGCTGCTGAAGCCGTAGTCCTCGAGGGGATAGTAGACTAGGCTTTTCCTTTCTGATTCTTTGTAAAATGCTCTTAAAGAACATTGTAAATTAAGCCTTGTATTATTTCACATATACATATAAAAAGAAGCTTTTTAGTTTTCCCCTTTAATGAATTTCCCATTGCTTGTGTATGTCTTTCTTTTATTTTGAATTTTGACGATTGTCAATGATTATCCAGATGAATTGGACTTTAAGGAAAAACCCCTAGGTTTACAAATTGGCCCTGGGGCTTGTTGGGTGGCCCGTAGGCTCGCACGTATTTGCCCTTAGGCACTTTTTAGTTAATCATTTCGGGCTCACTCTTCGAGTCGGGTTTCAACTCGAGCTTATCTACCCTTAAATTTTTGAATTTTAAGCTATCTCTTAGGCTCTTACGTGTTGGGTGGGTATGACCTCTAATATAGACTGGTGCTTAGGCTCTTATACGTCGACCTCTAATATATACTGGTGCATAGGCTCTTACGCGTTGGGTCGGTACAACCTCTAATATAGGCTTTATTTTTCTCTCATCAAAGACTTTTTGAAGTTTTTGTGTTTCTCTGACTCTTCGATGGTTTGATAATAATCTCGATTATGAGCTATTATGTGATGATAAATGAGCACCCCGGGAGGTTTCGCTCGATGGCTGAATTGTTTTGAAGCCTTTTCATCATTTGGAGCTGACATAATTGAAGCTCTTTTGCTTATGCTGAGGGTAGCCTGATTAACCGGTTCTTTTTGAAGTATTTCAGAATTAATTGAAGGCATGTTATTTTATGGAGACAATCAGGCATCCCCGAGTCGCGTTAGTTTGGCTGGAGCTTTATGACTCTAGTCATTGTGTTTGGCCATAGCCTTTTAGTCCCCGAGTGAGTTAGTCTTAGCGTTTATATCGAGGATATGCATTTTTCTGGGTCTTAGAAGTTCGAATATACAGCCTTGACTTTAAGATTGGGATTATGCCCTTTGTAAGGTCTTATAAATTTGAACATACTTACTTAAGGTCTTACAAATTATTTGGTTACTTGGCACAAGTATAATTCATGCCTTGCTTGAGGTCTTACTGATTTGGTATTGCCTTATGGAGGTCTTATGAGTTCGGGGTTGTCTCATGGAGGTCTTAAATTTTCTAGCATTGCCACATGGAGGGCATTCACGCTTGAGGTTGCTCGCTTGAGGTCTTATGGCCTCGAGTTTTTTATAGCTCGATGGGGTGACAGTCGGCGACAGTCCCCGATACATCAAAAGTTTTTAGCTCTGGAGTCGTTCTTTATAAACTTGATGTTTCCTCATAGAGGGCTTATGAGCTCGAAATTTCCAGCTTGGAGGTTGTACGACTTTGAGTTTTTGATGTCAGTTCCCGAGTGTTCGGGAAATTTTTGGCCCTACGGTCGTTTTTGTTAAAAATAGCATACTTCTTTGAAGTGCAAGGCATTTTGATGTTAAAAGATACTCCTTTGATTATTTGGTACAAGCATACATGTTTTCATTGTCGAGGGTTCAATTATTTTATGCGGACACGGTTCATTTGAGCGTTTGGCCCAATACATCATTTTTCTATCGATACCCTCTTTGGCTCATCTTGATTTCTCTGGGATTTGATCTCACGGGGAGCATGCCCCCAGTATTTGAGGTTTATTGAATAGAAGCCTTGAATACTTGTTAAGTTCTCCTTAGGTAGCATATTGATGTTGCCTCGTTAAAAACCTAGTCGGTAAAACCCTTCTTGGGATAAAATCCGATCAAAGGAAAAGAGTGCAACGCATGCTTTAAAACCTAAGGTCTTTAAGCTGGAAGGTGCTTCAATTTTTCTAACTGGACACTTGCACACAGATAAGTAAAAGACGTAAATAAAAAGGGAGACGGTTACACCTGAGTAGTGATAACATTTTGAGCCTCGATATACTTCATTTGCTCGCTCCGGGGATGCAGTACACTCCTTTTCTCATTCACTCGGGTGTAGCCAAGAATGTAGCTTGTGATTGCTAGTTCATTGTTTACTTATCCTTTGGCTCATTCGATGTTGAAGATGTCGATTCCTGTGCCACATCGTGCACCGTGAACATCTCTCTTGTTGCATGCTGCTCCCCGTATACCGTTTTTATTCTGTCTTTCATTGGGAACTTCATCATTTGATGAAGGGTTGATGGTAATACTCTCATGCAGTGTATCCATGGCTTTCCGAGCAAGGCATTGTACCTCATGTCTCCTTCGATGACATGAAACTTGACATTTTGGGTTGTGTCGACAACGTTGACCGAGAGGGTAATCTCACCTTTTGTTCTCTTGCTCGCCATATTGAATCAGTTGAGGACTCAAGAGGCGGGCATGATCTGGTCGAGCAGTCTAAGCTGTTCCACCACCCTCGACCTGATAATGTTGGCGAGCTACCTGGACCCACAAGCAAATATTTAATTTGAAATATATTCACAAGAAAAGAAATTAATAATACGTCATTATGAGGCTAAGACACAGCCTCGATGTCCTCTTTGATGAATGTTAGAGCGCCCTCGAGTATGTAACCTCGAGTCTTCTTTTCCCTGGTGATGGATATTTTTGTTCATTTGACAATGGGTTTCTGTGGGATGTTGATTTGTCCAACGATCATGTGGATGACATGTTGTGGCTCTTCTGTTTCGTTTTTCAAGTTCGCCTCTCTTTCTTGAAATCGATTTTTGGTTCGGTCACAGAGGAACTCTCGGAGGTCCCCTTTGTTGATTTGTCGGGCTACTTCTTCTTAGAGCTGTCTACAATCTTCGGTCCTACGATCGTGTGTGCTGTGGAATTCACACACAAGGTTAGGTTTCCTTTGCGACGGATATGATAGTATAGGTTTTGGCAACCTAGTGTCTTTGATTTTACATATGGCTGATACGATGTTCGAAACATCAATATTGAAGTTGTACTCAAATAATCGGGGTGCCTCCATTGGTCCTGCGTGTCTGTCAAATCCGGCTCTACTCATGAGTCCCCGAGCATTCTGACGTCAATCTGCCCTTCAATCATTTTGGGGTATGTTATGCCTTGGGGCGTTTCTTCGATCTTCAATGTATGGTTGGTATCTTTACTTGTTTGGCCTTGGTTCTTTTGCCAGGAGCCTACTAGGATACACTGAGCCCGAGGGGGCTCCTAGTTGGTCGTCCTCGACCCTAATCATTGATTCATACCAGTTGTGGACATCCGCCCAAGTCACAGCGGGGTATTCAACCAAGTTCTAGTTTAGTTGCTTCGAAGCTATCGAGCTTCGTTAGCTCAAACCTTGGGTGAAGGCTCGTATTGCCCAGTCATTGGAGACTGGTAGTAATTCCATTCGCTCCATTTGAAAGCGAGATAAAAACTCCTATAGCATCTCGTTTTCTCTCTATTTGATTTTGAAGACGTCAGATTTCTTTGTAGCAACCTTGATGGCACCGGCATGTGCCATTATAAAAGAATCTGCCAGCATGGCAAATGAGTCTATCGAATTTGGGGATAGGTTCCGATACCACTTCATGTCCCCTTTTGAAAGTGTTTCACCGAATTTTTTTAACAGGATGGATTAAATCTCGTCATCCTTCAGGTCATTTCCCTTTATAGCACAAGTGTAAGCAGTGATGTGCTCTTTAGGGTTCGAGGTTCCGTTTTACTTTGGTAGGTTGGGCATCTTCAGGATGGGCTTTGGAGCAGCACTCGATGGGAATGGCTTTTGTACGAATTTCTTTGAATATACACCCTTCATAATCGGGGGTGCGCCCGGGATCTGATCGACCCTTGAATTGTAGGTCTCTACCTTCTTGTCGTTAGCTTCTATCTTCTCTACGCCCGATTCAATCCTCTTTGTGTGGTCCTCGAGCATATTCATAATAGTGGGGTTGACTGCTAAACCATTGTTTCTCGATCTTTTCGGTACCTGTTCGGCTCAAGGAGCCGTTTTTGATGTTGCTGTGCTTCGAGTTTTTTGGTGGCTTTGCAGTTGGGCAATCGCCAGCTGTTGTGCCTGCAACATCTCAAGAATAATGTGAAGGCTAACCTCTTGTTCCTCCCTAGCTGGGGTTATCTGAGATTCTTGTTGGTTTTCTTGGTATATACTTCCATTAGTGTGGGAACTTATATCGACGTGTTGGGCGTTGCGTAAGCCCACATCCACGGGGATAGGCTCTGGTGCGTACTCAGGGTTTCGCGGTGGTACACCGGTGCCTGGAACAGCTACACCATTCTCTCCATGGTCCTCAGGACCATTGTTTTCATGTGCATGCACTGAGTTAGACATTTTGACCTGAAATCAAAGATTCTTGGGCAAGAAAAAATGTGAAGAATAACTTGTGTTTTCAATAAACCAGCACGAAAACAATCACTATTATTTTTAGCCCTACGGTGGACGGAAACTGTTTACCTTGAAAATGGTAATTACAATTAAATTTAATTTTGTGGTTCTAAAAATACGTGATTTATTTTAATGCTAGTTGTTAGGCAATAGATGCTAAGTGTGAGTCAGGAAAATTAGATAAGAACTTAAGGACAGTATGTTATGCAAACTGAATGGCCGTGAATCGCGATCTCGAGCTGTCCTCTGCTGGGCCTCGAGGTCGATCCAAAGTGTCAGATTGGGGATGGTCGACGAAGAACTAACAGTTCTAAGGACCTTGATGATGGCTCTTTATGGTCAATGATGGGTAATAAATGAAGAACAATCAATAAAACACAATAAATGTAAGCAATAAAATCAAAGGAGCGACAATAGAATATGTTTAAGTTGAAGAGCAAAGAATGTTCTTGTTTATGTATTGAATATCACGTGTCTTACAAAATGATAAGGGTCCCCTTTATATAGGTGGGGGAATCCCAATATAGTACAGGTACATTTATTAAAAAGATATGCGGCTGGTAACCATTTAATATCACGATATGGACTTGTACTATTCTTGTGGACCTGGTCAGCTCTAACCACGTGCCTTGGGAATTTTTTGCTTGTCCATCATAGCCACCGATTTGCACCGCCCTGAGGTCCAACATAGGGAACCCTCGGGGTTAAACATCGAGCTGTGCCTTGAGCCTTCTGGAGGTTGGCTATGGAGCGTCATAATGATCATAAAATTGGACTCTCCGATTTTAGCTGTATACAATCACCGAGTCTTTACCCGAATGAGACTCGAGGATAAGATAGTGTCGCGTTGCATCATGCGAACCGGTTTTAATAATGCAGTTGAACAGACATTCTGGGAAACTACATTCCCCTTCTTGGTCGGCAGCGTGATACTTGATATGATATTCCACATCATCGACCAGGCCACTGTGTACAATGCTATAGTGGGACGACCATGGATACATACCATGAGATCTAGTTCTTCCAGCCTATACCAAGTCATTAAATTCCCAACACCATGGGGAATATTCAACATACGTGAGAACAAAGCACATCCCGGGAATACTACCGTGTTGTCTTACAAACCACGACCACCCAACAGAGAAAATATAAAGAAAAAAAGGCATAGCAATAAATAGGGTGGAGTTCGAAGCAAGATGAGACTGGGGTTGTCATTATGATCCCGACACGTTCAAGGCTGCAAGTTCGATCATAGAAGACCTCGATCCCATTCAATTGAACCTTAACGACCATAGCAAGAAAGCCTATATCGGCTGCAAACTACCAAAATCAGGTAAATTCAGTCAATTCTTAATAGCTGATATAGATTTGTTTGCTTGAATCAATGCAGATATGACAGGCATACCAAAGGAAATTACCATACACAAATTAAACGTCGACCCATTCCACCCCCAGTAAGACAGGTTAAGAATAATTTCAACTCTACCCGCAACGATGCAGCCTGCTTGGAGGTGGAAAAACTGCTAGAGAATGGCTTCATTAGGCAATCGAAGTATCCCAAGTGGATCGTCAATGTAGTGATGGAAAAAAAAAATGGGAACTGGCGGATGTGCGTGGACTTCACAGGCTTGAACAAATCATGTCCGAAGGATTCGTTCCCATTACCCCAAATTGACCAACTCATCTACGTAACAGCCGGGCACAAACTACTGTGTTTCTATAGAAGAACATCAGGAGAAAACCACATTCATCACCAACCAAGGAACGTATTGCTATACGGTCATGCCGTTTGGGCTAAAGAACGCGGGGGCTACTTATCAAAGATTGAAAACAAATATATTGAAAGACTAACTCAGTAAGACCATGAAGGTATATATAAAAGACATGTTGGTCAAGTCCTAAAGGGCAGAAGATCACATCGATCACCTGAAAGAAACTTCAATATACTCAGATGGTACGAAATAAAACTAAATCCGGAGAAATGCGCATTTGGCATAGCCTCAAGAAAGTTCTTGGATTTTCTGGTGTCACAGCGAGGGATCGAGGCCAATCCAGACCAAATAAAAGCCATTGAGGGGATACCAAAACTTTTAACCACCAAAAAGCAAGTTGAAGGTTGACTGGACGAATCGCCGCCCAATCAAGGTTCATCTCACGATTATCGGATAGAAGTCACAACGTTTTTAGTGTACTTAAGAAGGAGAACGACCTTGAATGGACTCCTGAGTGCGTCCAGGCTCTGTAAGAATGAAAGGTATACCTATCATCATCGCCGTTGCTTTCAAAACCCAAACCTAGGATCAGCTCCTTATCTATCTAGCCGTCTTCGAGGTAGTGCTAGGTGTGATCTTGATCCGAGAAAATGAAGGTACGCAATCTCCAATTTATTACATTAGAAAAACACTTGTCGACACCAAGACGGGGTATCCCGCACCTCAAAAATTTGCTTTGGACCTGGTCATAGCTGTACAAACGCTACCCTATTTCAATGCCACCCCATCTCGGTTGTCACAACCTTTCCCTTGAGGAGCATTCTGTATAAACTAGAGATGTCATGGAGGATGGCCAAATGGCTCATCGAGCTAAGAGAGCACAATATTACATACTAGCCATGAACAACGATAAAGTCAGTGCTCGTCAACTTTAGTGGCAAAATAATGCTCGATGTCGAAAGGGAAGCTATCCAAGCTTCCCTCCAAACACAAGACCTTTGTGTCATGTACACCGATGGTATATCCAATGCATTAGGGTCCGAACTGGGGCTCGTACTCTAGGTCCTAATAGAGGTAAGTCGCCAGTCCATAAGGTGACAAAATATGACTAATAATGAGACCAAGTATGAGGCCATAATTGTAGGATTAAGGCTACACTCAAGTATGGGGAAAAATGGTTGAAAATCCACTGTCATTCCCAGCTCGTAGTCAATCAAGTAACATGGACTTTCGAAATCAAGAAAAAAAGGTTGCAAAAGTACCAAAAAGAAATCTGCAAGCTATTTCACGAGTTTGACTAGTTCCATCTCGATCAGATCCCGCATGCACAGAATGTCAAAGTAGATAGCCTCGCCAAATTGGCTGTAGCTACCAGAAGTGTCACGACTAGAGATCAAAGTGTAGTTTATCTCCTCAACTCGTCACTAGGACAAATAGAGGTAAGAACGATAAACGTGGATTGTGATTGGTGAGATCAAATTATCGCCTACTTGCAAGACGGAACACTCCCAAGAGATAAGAAAGAAGCAAAGAAGCTAAGAATGAGCGGCCAAATACTGCCTCCTCCATATACAAGAGAAATTATGGAGGCCCCATAGCAAATTGTCTAGGCCCAAACCAGATTCAGTACGTCCTCAAGGAAGTCCATGAAGGCCACTGTGATTTTCACTCTGGGAACGGAGCACTATTCATATGCCTCATACGGGCAGGATGCTATTGGCCAACCATGAAAAATGATGTTAGTGACTTTGTGAGGAAATGCGAACAGTGCCAAAAATATGCCCCAATGATTCACCAACAAAGCGAAAACCTCCACTCAGTCATCTCTCTGTGGCCGTTTATCAAATGAGGAATGGACATAGTGTGCTCCATCCCCATAGGGCGAGGTAACATACAATTCCTTTATGTTTTAACTAACTATTTATCTAAATGGGTGGAAGTGGGAGCATCCGCCTAAATACGAGAACATGAAGTAATCACCTTTATATGGAGAAATATCATTTGCCGATTTGGCTAGCCCAAGGAGACCACCATTGACAACAAACCCCAGTTCATGGGAAAGAAAATAGTCGAGTTCTTTGACTAATGGCATATCAAGAGGATACTCTCAACCCATATAACACAGCAGGTAACAAGCAAGAAGAATCCTCTAATAAGTTTATACTAAACATCATGAAGAAAAAGCCCGAGGACGCTAAGGGACTGTGGCCAAAAATACTACCAGAATTATTATAGGCCTACCGAACAACTTCGAAGACAAGCAAAACAGACTCGCCCTATACTTTGTTCTATGGGACCGAGGCAGTAATATCGGTTGAGAACGGAGAACCCAACCTAAGGTACTCCTACAAAAGTAGCATGAGTAACGATGAGAGCAAAAAGTAGGAACTCGACGAACGAAGAGATATGGCGTTCATAAGAATGGTCTCCCAAAAAATAACAAGCAGAACGCTATTGCAGCATGAAAGCAAAGGTCCGGATGCTTAAATTCAGAGACGACATACTGAAAGCCAAAACTCAACCGAGCAGAGATCCCGAGAAGGAAAGATGGGAGCAAATTGTGATGGGCCGTACAAAACCACAACCAAAGCAAACAAGGGCGTATTCCAGCTATAGACAATGGAAGGAAAGCGACTACCAAATAACTGGAACATTAGCCACCTCAGATACTTTAACTTCTGAGATAAAAAATGTCCCATAAGTCGTACTCTTTTTCCATCACTTGAGTTTTGTCCCATTTGGATTTTCTCAGGGAGGTTTTTAACGAGGCGGCGAAATGAATTCTTCGAGTCAAAGTACATGAGGACAGGACTATTGTTACTATTTCATTGCTCAACTTCTCAATACTCCCCAAGCCGAACAATGAAGGGGCTAGGTGGATAGGGACTAGAACACTAGCCAACACCCAAAAAATATGTAACCAAAGAAACAATGTCAACGAAATAAGAAACCTACATTTATCAAAACACATATCGGCCCTCAGCCGTGACTTAACAAAAAGGTTATGTTTGACCCCTCTCAAACAAACACCTACCGGCCGTCGGTCGTGACTTAACAAAAAGTTATGTTCGACCCTGCTCGAAAAAACACCTACCAGCCCTCAGCTGCGACTTAATGAAAAGGTTATGTTCGAAGCTGCTCAAATAAACACCTACTGACCCTCGGTCGTGACTGAATGAAAAGGTTATATTCGACCCCTCTCGAATAAACACATACTAGCCCTTGGCCACTGTTTAACAAAAAGGTTATGTTCAACCTTGCTCAAACAAAAACCTATGGACCATTGGCTACGACTTAACAAAAAGGTTATGTTCGAACCCGCTCGAAAAACACCTACCGACCCTCGTCTGCCACTAAACAAAAAAGTTATGTTCGATCCTGCTTGAACAAACTCCTTTCGACCCTCAGCCGTGACTTAATGAAAATTAGATGTTTTACCCCGCCTGAAAAAACACCTAACTGCCCTCGGCCATGACTTAACAAAAATATTATGTTCTACTTTGCTCAAACAAACACCTATCAGCCATCGACCATATTTTAATAAAGGAAGGGCAAAATCAAAATGACCATATAATAGAAGCAAAAACATACAAGTATAGAAACTAAACCACAGGAAGGAAAAATATGCGAGGAACAACATTGATATTTCATAATTAAAAACAATTTACGATTATGAAGATGCCGGCAAAAATACACAAAAATCAAAAGAAAACTACTGGTCGCCGCCGTCATAACCTTTAGTGCTCTCGCCAACTTGGTTCTTAATATCGTCATCACCCTGACCACCAATACCTTTGCCATCTCGATTCCCCTCGCCATCACCACCTTCGCCCTCAGAATAAGCGGTATTGTACCAAGCGTTCTCCTCAAGTCGATCTACACCCTCGTCTACTTCCTCCTCATCGGCCTCAAGCATAGTGGGATCGTACCCATAAGCAGCTCGAGCTTCACGAGCCTTAACATGAATGTCTTCGAGGGTAGCCTCATAAACTGAACATGCCACATGCAAATCACTAAATACATCTAACTAGGCCTTGGTATGAATTTATTCCTCATATAACTCCTAAGGAATATTAGGAAAATCTGATATGCGGGAAGAGGACGGTTATGCCAGTAATTAGGCCTTCTCGGCCTCCAGAGAAGAACTCGATCGTAGAGACCAAAAATATCTTTCTCAAACTCCCCAATCCTTTCATTGAGTTGCTCTTCTTTGAGCCTCACCTTCCTTAAATCATTTTCGTGCTCCAAACGCAGAGCCCGAATCACCACCTCAAGATACTCCGTCTTCCTTAAATCCTTCGACTGCATAGACTTTGCCTTCTGCAACTCCTTTTTCGTTCTAGTTACCTCGCCACTAAGGACATCTACCTTAGTTGACATTCCTCAAGCTGGCCTAGCAACAATACTACGTGAGATTAAAGGTCGCTGTACTGGGCTTCAACCCCTCTGCTAAGCTCAAACTCTTATTCTTTTCTCCTCAATGTCATCGCTAAAGTACTTGTCCTTCAACTTCACATAGATATCTTTATGATTCTGCTCCTGTGAGCACTATCAATCACTAAGAAGACCGTCTACAAACCAAACGAAGGAAGTAAGAGTCTATGAAAGAACAAACCTAAGGAAAATAAACAGCATCAAATGCACTTAGTCGAAGGGCGAGACCAGAAATGTTATTTGAAAAGGCGCAGTCATCTATAGTCTTAAGGGTCTTACCCTCAATCTTAGAACTCAGAGAGACGAGGGAGGGGATAATCTTCTCAATATCCACTAAAAGATTACGATCCATCGAGATCGTAATAGTCCTTGGACTCCCTTCCAATATCACTTCAAGTTGAGTAAGACCTCGTCAATCATCCTCAACTCGTCCACATCTATGTCAGAATAGGACCCATCATCTTCCTCAGCGACAACCTTCCCCCTATCATCAGTCGAAGAAGGCACATCAGTACAACCGCGGAAGATGAGGCCATTTGCATCTAAAAATAATAGGGCCGTCATCGCTCACCACGCCTTAAACTACATGCCCACAAGATGCATATTCGTATCTTTTAAACACGGGGCCTCAGGACTTGGCTTTAGGCTCTCCTTGATATGCACTATAGCCGTCTCCCGAAGGACAATGCCACAATCTTCCATATCGACGATCGTTGACCTATCTATCCCAATGTCCATAGCCCTCCTCATACGAGGTATCAAATCTCTATCACTAGGAAAAGATTCATTGTCCTCTTTGATGAGAGAATATTAGGGAGAAGCTAAATTCCCCATGGTCGAAGTCTCCACGGCGAAAGTAGGGACAAATTTGGACGCAGCAACATAAGGGATAACAACAAAGGCAGGATTAGTCGTAGTCAAAGTAGGGACAGAAACTGAGGATGTAGTAGCTTTCCTTTTCCGTAATAAGGGCGTGGGAGCTCTCGACTTCCTCGTAGACCCTCAGGTTGAACTTTAAGAAATACATAAGGAAGACCAGCAAAGGAAAACAAGCAAAGAAAGCAAAACGACGATGTTAAAAGTGATATTACCAGCTGAAGGGAGAGCAAGCCCAAATTTTTTGATAAAATTATCCATTCACAAATCCCTATGTTATGAGAGAGAAGGCACTCATCCCAATTAGAAATATTAGAGACCAAAGGAGGAGAAGATGTCATAGCTACAAAGGAAAAGGCAAAGGGTCAAAATATATGGCCGAACATAAGGGAGAAATGAGATACCTACGAGTAGAGAAGTTAGGTACTTACGATTACAGTTCCGAACCTCAGGAAAACTGTTGACATTGACCACCGCGTCCAAGGTCCTAACAAAAAAGAAGTTGAACCAGAATTGGCGGCTGGCTTTGTTTTCCATCTTTACCACCAAGCATTTTCTCCCTCGGTGGCAAAGATTTAACATATTTACCTTGCAAAAACTAGGGGTAAATAGGTGTATCAAGTGCCGAAGTGTCAACTCGAACCCGGCTAGCTCAGAAAACTTGATGAGCATCTTTATACATTTATAAACATACGATGCAAGTTGAGTGGGGAAAATGTCGTAGTAACAACTGAACTCCTCGACTAGCGGTGGAAGAGGAAAGGAATAACCAACTTCAAAAGCATAGTCATAAAAGGTAAAAGTACAAGGGGGAGGGGTGAATTTTTTTATTTTAACAACTTTTATCAATAGTTGACTAGATCAACAATTAGTCGATTTGAGGTAAGGATAAGATAATAATAATAAATGCAGAATTCAAATGCAGGAAGTAAAGACACCAAGATTTTTATACAAGTTCAGATCCAATGTGAATCCTAGTCCAGTCCCCTTGGGTTGCAAGGGTGTTCTCTTTCTGTGATTGTTATTTTATGAGTACAGATTGAATGGCGTAGCTTTACACCAATAACTTAGTCTCTATATCTCTCTTTTCTTTTCTTGATACAATGTCTCACCGGTATTTATCTTTTTTTCTTTTCTCACTTAGTTACATACCAGATCTAATGAAACTACAATGCTTGTTTGGACTAGAACAAAAAGAGGGTAGATGGTTCGATCAAAGTATGTATCTCGAAGACTAAAGTTGTCATATAAATACTTTGTAGGAGGCCTTAGAAACTGAAGAGATTTCCAACCCAAGAGATTTGATCCTTGCAAGGAATCGCAATTTGATTCTCTCAAAAAATAAGGTTAATTCCCGTTACTCTTCCTTGATGTATGGGCTATGACAACTTTCCATCTCTAAGTCTTGATATCTACCAAATTTTCTGATTCTCGATAATGTGTTTTTCCTTAAATCTGGGTCATTCCAGTAATATCTTCTACTTAATTATCTTTGTCGGATCTTCAGTACTTCTTTTCCTTTTTAACGATGATTTCTTTCCTTTGATTTCTTCAATCAATCCCTTTGAATGCTTCAATTAATCTCTGATTGATTTCTTCCTTCAGCTTATACCCTATTAATTTACGACCTTCTTTTTGCACTTGGATGATGTTGATTTCCTTGAGTCCCTACACCAAAATAAATTATATTATTTTTCATCATTAAAACTAAAACCTAACAATCTCCCCCTTTTTGATGATGACAAAAATTAATATATATAAACATGAGTTAAATTCCCTGTATTTGACTCCCCCTCAATGAGTGCAGTTGACTCCCCCTCAATAAGTGCCGTTGGGACTTCTTCTTTTAGTCGACTTCTCACCTAGGATCTATAGTCGACTTCTCCTACAATGGATGTAACTGCAAGATATATATATATATATATATAGCCTTCTCCCCTTTTTGACATCAGCTAAGAGGGGATAAAAACAAGAATACACCAAATACTAAAGCAGAATATATAGCATAAGATGCATAAGGGGAATGCAATAGTTATAGCAAAACAAAGCAAAAGAATTATCCAACGATTGGTTATCCAGTCCAAAACAGCACAACAAAAAATATGTTTGAAACTTCCACACTAACGATGCAAGAAATAAGTAAGGGTCTTGCAAATCGTCTCCTTCAGTTGTTCAAAGCTTGCATTGGCTGAGACTATAACTTCTTCAAGCCTGTCGTGTACTTCCTTGAATTCATTGACTACGTTTTCCATAATCCTGAGAATTTCAACCCTTATCTTTGAAACATCAAACCCTGTCTCTTTAGAGATTGCATGTATGTCCCCAGTAGTGGACTGAGTAGGAGCAAGGAGATCTTTTATGGTGTTCAGCTGGTTGTTAATGGCAGTCAATTTCTCGGCAAGGTCAGAATTACTTAGATTGTGATGGGAAACGGAGGCTTTGGTCTTAGGATCAGGTTAAACATGCTTGACTTCACCTTCTTGTTTTTTAAACCAGGAGCCCTTCACACACACACACATACCCTATACTAGAAAATTCCCTAAAATTGTAAGATTTAGATATAGAGATGAAAGAATATTCAGAGATAGAGATATTGTGAGCTTCTAGAATACGAGTGATGGCCATGCCATAGGACAAACTGATGGGATCATCAGCACTTTCTATCATAAATTTTATGATCCAGGAGGATAATTTAATCTTGAGTTTGGTAACAAGGAAGTAGACAAGAAAGGTATCTCATTGAGAGAAGGTGGAGAAAGATCAAGTATGAGGAAGCAGAGTAGTTGCAAAACTGTGGGCTAGAACATGAGTTTCAAAGCTAACATCACTTGGACCTAGTTGGCTAGGGAGGGATTCAGATGAACACTCAACAATACAATGTTTTGCTTGATCAAAAGTGATTTCAAAGTCATTAGGCCAAGAATTTCGAAAAGCATGGAAAAACCAGAACACTTACATTGAAAAATTGAGTAAAACATGGCACAATCAAGAACGATACGCTTACCTAACACTAAGGATTCCAACTTGTCAGATTTACTAGAGCGAAAATTAGCACAAAACATTCTTACCAAGGGTTCATAGACTTTAGGAGGGGGGACATAGAGGAATTTTGACCAACCTTGATACATTAATTCTTTACCTTACAGTTTAAGGCTTGCATGTCATCAAGGTCGACTACTCTGCCATGAGCAATTGCCTTTTCTTTCACAGTAATGAACAAATCCCTGTTTGGAATATCCCAGAAATTGATATCAGATTCTAAGGAACTTGAAAGATCTATTGTGGATTTCTTTGCAGTAAATGATTTTGGAGGTTCTTCCAAAGGCCTTTTTCCTAAGGCTCTTTCTCCTAGTGGATGAGAATGATCTGAGAATTCTACTTGAGAATAGGCAAAACCTTCTGAGTGATCGGACTCTAGGTCTAATTGTTCAGGAGGTTGGGAAGAAGGTTTTTCTTTGAAAGGAGTACTTTTCATAATGGAGGTTGGGGAATTTTTAGAGTGTTTAGCCATAGGGTAAGCTGTATGGAGAGAGGTTGAAGGGTTTCTGAAAGGATTTCTAAGTGATGAACGATGGAGATTGAAAGAAGGTTTCAGATATTAAAAAGGGAGTTCTGACAGTTGAGTATAAGAAAGGAAAGGGTGTCATTTCAACAAGCATGATGATTGGTTTTCCTTTCTGGAAAGCTGCAACTGATGGGAAATAAAAGGAAAAGAGAGGAAATTCAGTAGAGCTATATTAATCACTATGAAAAGACAAAATTTAAACATCAGGCATACAAGATATAAAAATATCACATAGGTCCTAATATTAATGATCGATGTAAATAATGCCAAGTAATTCTTTTAAAGAACGAAATCTATCTTTAAGTAAAGGCTTAGTGAATTTTTTTTCGAATTGATCAGTAGTACCAACAAAAGATAATTCAATATTTCCCTTAAGAATGTGATCTCTAAGGAAATGATGCTTGATGTCTATATTCTTAGCTCTAGAGTGATGCACATGTTTTTTTGAAAAGCAAATGGCACTAGAGTTATCACAGAAAAATTAAATAGGTTTAAAAAATAGTTCATAGTCACCCAATTTATGAGACATCCATAATAATTGTGCACAAAATTATCCAATGGCGATATACTCAGCCTCAGTTGTGGATAATGCAACTAATCCTTGCTTTTTACTGTTCCAAGATATCAGTACTTTTTCAATTAATTGACATGTTCCGGTAGTGCTTTTTCTGTCTTCCTTATCACCTGCAAGATCAACATATGAAAAACCTTATAGCTTAAAATTCTTAGAGTATGGATACCATAATCTGTAGGAAACAGTTCCAATGAGATAACAAATAATTCTCTTTACTTTAGTTAGATATGATTCTTTAGTAGCTGACTAATACTTGGCACATTTACAAACACTAAACATAATATCTGATCGACTAGCAGTTAGATAAAGAAGAGATCCAATCATTCTACGATATTTAGTTTCATCAATAGGATTTCCCTATTCATCTTTGTCAAGATTCGTTGAAGGAATCATTGTTGTTCCAATAGCTTTAGCACTACTTATACTGAACTTTTGAATTAAATTCATTGTGTATTTTGTCTGACATATAAATTTTCCTTCTTCAGATTGTTGAATTTAAAGTCCAAGAAAGAACGTTAGTTCTCCCATCATACTCACTTCAAACTCACTTTGCATAAGATTTGAAATTTCCTTACACAGAAGAGGATTAGCACTACCAAAAATATTATCATCAATGTAAACTTGAATAATGAGATTACCTTCTAATGATATTTTAATGAAAAGTGTAGTGTCTACTTTACCTCTTGTAGAGTCGTGATCAAGAAGAAATGATCTATGTCTTTCGCACCATTCTTACGGAACTTGTTTAAGTCCATACAATATTTTGGTCAGTTTATACACATGGTAGGGAAACTTTGAATCTTCAAAACGAGAAGGTTGTTTTACATATACTTACTCCTCAATGAAACCATTTAAGAAGGCACTTTTGACATCCATCTAGAAGAGCCTAAATCTTTTAAAGGATGCGTATGCAAGAAGAATTCGTATTGATCCTAGTCAAGCTACTGGGCAAAGGTTTCATCGTAGTCGACTCCTTCTTGTTGTGAGTATCCTTAAGCTACTAATCTGGCTTTGTTTCTCACAATCTTTCCATCCTATTTAGCTTATTTTTGAAAACCCATTTTCTTTCAGTTACAGTAGCATTTTAAGGCTTAGGCAGTAGTTTCCATACTTGATTTTTGTCAAATTGATCTAGCTCTACCTGCATATCCTGTAACGAGCTTGAGTCTTTTAGAGCTTCCTCTGTCTTTTTTGGTTCAATCTGCGAAATCAGTGCTATGTTTGCTTTCCTTTAGAGAGCTCCCCTGGTTTTCATTCCTTCCCTTGGATCTCCTATGATAAACTTTTGACGATATTGTGGTTCACTTCTCCATTCATTTGGACGAGTTGTACTTGTATGAGTAGTTGACTCCTTCGGAGATTCCGATTGCGTTTTGCTAATCTCATTAGTTGACTCCATGATACCATCAGGTTTATTAGTCGACTGTTGAGATTTGCTTGTCTGCTGAATTTCTTGAACTTTATCTTCATCTCCTGTAATAATTCCTTTCTCGGTTGTATTGTTATATTCATCGAAGATAACATGTATTGATTCTTCTACATGTAGTGTGCGTTTATTACAAACTCTAAGTGATCTACTATTTAAGAAGGCACTTTTGACATCCATCTGGAAGAGCCTAAATCTTTTAAAGGATGCGTATGGAAGAAGAATTAGTATTGATTTCAGTCAAGCTACTGGGCAAAGGTTTCATCGTAGTCGAATCCTTCTTATTGTGAGTATTCGTGAGCTACTAATTTGGCTTAGTTTCTCACAATCTTTCCATCCTTATTTAGCTTATTTTTGAAAACCCATTTTGTTTCAACTACAGTAGCATTTTCAGGCTTAGGCAGTAGTTTCCACACTTGATTTTTGTCAAATTGATCTAGCTCTTCCTGCATTTCCTGTAGTGAGCTTGAGTTTTTCAGAGCTTCCTCTTTCTTCTTTGGTTTAATCTGGGAAATCAAAGCTATGTTTGCTTTCCTTTTGAGAGCTCCCCTGGTTTTTATTCCTTCGCTTGGATCTCCTATGATAAACTTGTGAGGATATTGTGGTTCACTTCTCCATTCAATTGGCCGAGTTGTACTTGTATGAGTAGTTGACTCCTTCAGAGATTCCGATTGACTTTTGCGAATCTCATTAGTTGACTCCATGATACCATCAGGTTTATTAGTCGACTCTTGAGATTTGCTTGTCTGTTGAATTTCTTGAACTTTATCTTCATCTCTTGTAATAATTCCTTTCTCAGTTGTAGTGTTATTTTCATCGAAGATAACATGTATTGATTCTTCTACATGTAGTGTGCGTTTATTACAAACTCTAAGTGATCTACTATTTAAGAAGGCACTTTTGACATCCATCTGGAAGAGCCTAAATCTTTTAAAGGATGCGTATGCAAGAAGAATTAGTATTGATTCCAGTAAAGCTACTGGGCAAAGGTTTCATCGTAGTCGACTCCTTCTTATTGTGAGTATCCTTGAGCTACTAATCTGGCCTTGTTTCTCACAATCTTTCCATCCTCATTTAGATTATTTTTGAAAACCTATTTTGTTTCGACTACAGTAGCATTTTAAGGCTTAGGCACTAGTTTACACACTTGATTTTTGTCAAATTGATCTAGCTCTTCCTGCATTTCCTGTAGCGAGCTTGAGTTTTTCAGAGCTTCCTCTGTCTTCTTTGGTTTAATCTGGGAAATCAAAGCTATGTTCGCTTTCCTTTTGAGAGCTCCCCTGGTTTTTATTCCTTCGCTTGGATCTCCTATGATAAACTTATGAGGATATTGTGGTTCACTTCTCCGTTCAAATGGACGAGTTGTACTTGTATGAGTAGTTGACTCCTTTAGAGATTCCGATTGACTTTTGCTAATCTCATTACTTGACTCCATGATACGATCAGGTTTATTAGTCGACTCTTGAGATTTTCTTGTCTGCTGAATTTCTTGAAATTTATCTTAATCTCCTGTAATAATTCCTTTCTCGGTTGTAGTGTTATTTTCATTGAAGATAACATGTATTGATTCTTCTACTTGTAGTGTGCGTTTATTACAAACTCTAAGTGATCTACTATTTAAGAAGGCACTTTTTACATCCATCTAGAAGAGCCTAAATCTTTTAAAGGATGCGTATGCAAGAAGAATTAGTATTGATTCCGGTCAAGCTACTGGGCAAAGGTTTCATCGTAGTCGACTCCTTCTTATTGTGAGTATACTTGAGCTACTAATTTTGCTTTGTTTCTCACAATCTTTCCATCCTTATTTAGCTTATTTTTGAAAACCCATTTTGTTTCGACTATAGTAGCATTTTCAGGCTTAGGCAGTAGTTTCCACACTTGATTTTTGTCAAATTGATCTAGCTTTTCCTGCATTTCCTGTAGCGAGCTTGAGTTTTTCAAAGCTTCCTCTGTCTTCTTTGGTTCAATGTGGGAAATCAGTGCTATGTTCGCTTTCCTTTTGAGAGCTTCCCTGGTTTTCATTCCTCCGCTTGGATCTCCTATTATAAACTTTTGAGAATATTGTGGTTCACTTCTCCATTCATTTGGACGGGTTGTACTTTTATGAGTAGTTGACTCCTTCGGAGATTCCGATTGACTGTTGCTAATCTCATTAGTTGACTCCATGATACCATCAGTTTAATTATTCGACTCTTGAGATTTGCTTGTCTCCTAAATTTCTTGAATTTTATCTTCATTTCCTATAATAATTCCTTTCTCGGTCGTAGTGTTTTGTTTTTATTGAAGATAACGTGTATTGATTCTTCTACATGTAGTGCGTGTTTAATACAAACTCTAAGTGATCTACATTTTAAGAAGGCACATTTGACATTCATCTGGAAGAGCCTAAATCTTTTAAAGGATGCGTATGCAATAAGAATTCGTATTGATTCCAGTCAAGCTACTGGGCAAAGGTTTCATAGTAGTCGACTCCTTCTTGTTATGAGTATCCTTGAGCTACTAATCTGGCTTTGTTTCTCACAATCTTTCCATCCTCATTTAGCTTATTTTTGAAAACCTATTTTGTTTCGACTACAGTAGCATTTTCAGGCTTAGGCAGTAGTTTCCACACTTGATTTTTGTCAAATTGTTCTATCTCTTCCTGCATTTCCTGTAGCGAGCTTGAGTATTTTAGAGCTTCCTCTGTCTTCTTTGGTTAAATCTTGGAAATCAGTGCTATGTTCGCTTTCCTTTTGAGAGCTCCCCTGGTTTTCATTCCTTCGCTTGGATCTCCTTTGATAAACTTTTGATGATATTATGGTTCACTTCTCCATTCATTTGGACGAGTTGTACTTGTATGAGTAGTTGACTCCTTCGGAGATTCCGATTGACTGTTGCTAATCTCATTAGTTGACTTCATGATACCATCAGGTTTATTAGTCGACTCTTGATATTTACTTGTCTCCTGAATTTCTTGAATTTTATCTTCATCTCCTGTAATAATTCCTTTATCGGTCGTAGTGTTATTTTCATTGAAGATAACATGTATTGATTCTTTTACACGTAGTGTGCGTTTATTAAAAAATCTAAGTGATATAATATTTAAGAAGGCACTTTTGACATCCATTTGGAAGAGCCTAAATCTTTTAAAGGATGTGTATGCAAGAAGAATTCGTACTGATTCCAGTCAAGCTACTAGGCAACGGTTTCATCGTAGTTGACCCCTTCTTGTTGTGAGTATCCTTGAGCTACTAATATGGCTTTGTTTTTCACAATCTTTCCAGCCTCATTTAGCTTATTTTTGAAAACCCATTTTGTTTAGATTACAGTAGCATTTTCAGGCTTAGGCAGTAGTTTCCACACTTGATTTTTTTCAAATTGATCTACCTCTTCCTGCATTTCCAGTCACGAGCATGAGTCTTTCAGAGCTTCCTCTGTCTTCTTTGGTTCAATCTGGGAAATCAGTGCTATGTTCGCTTTCCTTTTGAGAGCTCCCTTGGTTTTCATTCCTTCGCTGGGATCCCCTATGATAAACTTTTGAGGATATTGTGGTTCACTTCTCCATTCATTTGGACGAGTTGTACTTGTATGAGTAGTTGACTCCTTTGGAGATTCCGATTGATTGTTGCTAATCTCATTAGTTGACTCCATGATACCATCAGTTTTATTAGTCGACTCTTGAGATTTGCTTGTCTCCTAAATTTCTTGAATTTTGTCTTCATCTCCTGTAATAATTCCTTTCTCGGTCGTAGTGTTTTTTTTATTGAAGATAAAATGTATTGATTCTTCTACACGTAGTGTGCATTTATTACAAACTCTAAGTGATCTACCATTTAAGAAGGCAATTTCACATCCATCTGGAAGAGCCTAAATCTTTTAAAGGATGCGTATGCAAGAAGAATTCGTATTGATTCTAGTCAAGCTATTGGGCCAAGGTTTCATCGTAGTCGACTCCTTCTTGTTGTGAGTATCCTTGAGCTACCAATCTGGCTTTGTTTTTCACAATCTTTCCATCCTCATTTCGCTTATTTTTGAAAACCCATTTTGTTTCGATTGCAGTAGCATTTTCAGGCTTAGGTAGTAGTTTCCACACTTGATTTTTTTCATATTGATCTAGCTCTTCCTGCATTTCCTGTCACGAGCTTCAGTCTTTCAGAGCTTTGTCTGTCTTCTTTGGTTCAATCTAGGAAATCAGTGCTATGTTCGCTTTCCTTTTGAGAGCTCCCCTGGTTTTCATTCCTTCGCTTGGATCTCCTATGATAAACTTTTGAGGATATTGTGGTTCACTTCTCCATTCATTTGGATGAGTTGTACTTGTATGAGTAGTTGACTCCTTCGGAGATTCCGATTGACTGTTGCTAATCTCATTAGTTGACTCCATGATACCATCAGTTTTATTATTCGACTCTTGAGATTTGCTTGTCTCCTAAATTTCTTGAAATTTATCTTCATCTCCTATAATAATTCCTTTCTCGGTTGTAGTGTTATTTTCATTGAAGATAACATGTATTGATTCTTCTACTTGCAGCGTGCGTTTATTACAAACTCTAAGTGATCTACTATTTAAGAAGGCACTTTTTACATCCATCTAGAAGAGCCTAAATCTTTTAAAGGACGCGTATGCAAGAAGAATTAGTATTGATTCCAGTCAAGCTACTGGGCAAAGGTTTCATCATAGTCGACTCCTTCTTATTGTGAGTATACTTGAGCTACTAATTTTGCTTTGTTTCTCACAATCTTTCCATCCTTATTTGGCTTATTTTTGAAAACCCATTTTGTTTCGACTATAGTAGCATTTTCAGGCTTAGGCAGTAGTTTCCACACTTGATTTTTGTCAAATTGATTTAGCTCTTCCTACATTTCCTGTAGCGAGCTTGAGTTTTTAAAAGATTCCTCTGTCTTCTTTGGTTCAATCTGGGAAATCAATGCTATGTTCGCTTTCCTTTTGAGAGCTCCCCTAGTTTTCATTCCTCCGCTTGGATCTCCAATGATAAACTTTTGAGAATATTGTGGTTCACTTCTCCATTCATTTGGACGAGTTGTACTTTTATGAGTAGTTGACTCCTTCGGAGATTCCGATTGACTGTTGCTAATCTCATTAGTTGACTCCATGATACCATCAGTTTAATTATTCGACTCTTGAGATTTGCTTATCTCCTAAATTTCTTGAATTTTATCTTCATCTCCTATAATAATTCCTTTCTCGGTCGTAGTGTTTTGTTTTTATTGAAGATAACATGTATTGATACTTCTACATGTACTGCGTGTTTAATACACACTCTAAGTGATGTACTTTTTAAGAAGGCACGTTTGACATCCATCTGGAAGAGCCTAAATCGTTTAAAGGATGCGTATGCAATAAGAATTCGTATTGATTCTAGTCAAGCTACTGGGCAAAGGTTTCATAGTAGTCGACTCCTTCTTGTTGTGAGTATCCTTGAGCTACTAATCTGGCTTTGTTTCTCACAATCTTTCCATCCTCATTTAGCTTATTTTTGAAAACCTATTTTGTTTCGACTATAGTAGGATTTTCAGGCTTAGGCAGTAGTTTCCACACTTGATTTTTGTCAAATTGTTCTAGCTCTTCCTTCATTTCCTGTAGCGAGCTTGAGTATTTCAGAGCTTCCTCTGTCTTCTTTGGTTAAATCTGGGAAATCAGTGCTATGTTCGCTTTCCTTTTGAGAGCTCCCCTAGTTTTCATTCCTTCGCTTGGATCTCCTTTGATAAACTTTTGAGGATATTGTGGTTCACTTCTCCAGTCATTTGGATGAGTTGTACTTGTATGAGTAGTTGACTCCTTCGGAGATTCCGATTGACTGTTGCTAATCTCATTAGTTGACTTCATGATACCATCAGGTTTATTAGTCGACTCTTGAGATTTACTTGTCTCCTGAATTTTTTGAATTTTATATTCTTCTCCTGTAATAATTCCTTTATCGGTCGTAGTGTTATTTTCATTGAAGATAACATGTATTGATTCTTTTACACGTAGTGTGCGTTTATTAAAAAATCCAAGTGATATACTATTTAAGAAGGCACTTTTGACATCCATTTGGAAGAGCCTAAATCTTTTAAAGGATGTGTATGCAAGAAGAATTCGTACTGATTCCAGTCAAGCTACTGGGCAAAGGTTTCATCGTAGTTGACTCCTTCTTGTTGTGAGTATCCTTGAGCTACTAATATGGCTTTGTTTTTCACAATCTTTCCAGCCTCATTTAGCTTTTTTTTGAAAACCCATTTTGTTTCGTTTACAGTAGCATTTTCAGGCTTAGGCAGTAGTTTCCACACTTGATTTTTTTCAAATTGATCTAGCTCTTCCTGCATTTCCAGTCACGAGCATGAGTCTTTCATGCTTCCTCTGTCTTCTTTGGTTAAATCTGGGAAATCAGTGCTATGTTCGCTTTCCTTTTGAGAGCTCCCCTGGTTTTCGTTCCTTCGCTTGGATCTCCTTTGATAAACTTTTGAGGATATTGTGGTTCACTTCTCCATTCATTTGGACGAGTTGTACTTGTATGAGTAGTTGACTCCTTCGGAGATTCCAATTGACTGTTGCTAATCTCATTAGTTGACTTCATGATACCATCAGGTTTATTAGTCGACTCTTGAGATTTACTTGTCTCCTGAATTTCTTGAATTTTATCTTCATCTCCTGCAATAATTCCTTTATCGGTCGTAGTGTTATTTTCAATGAAGATAACATGTATTGATTCTTTTACACGTAGTGTGCGTTTATTAAAAAATCTAAGTGATATACTATTTAAGAAGGCACTTTTGACATCCATTTGGAAGAGCCTAATCTTTTAAAGGATGTGTATGCAAGAAGAATTCGTACTGATTCCAGTCAAGCTACTGGGCAAAGGTTTCATTGTAGTTGACTCCTTCTTGTTGTGAGTATCCTTGAGCTACTAATATGGCTTTGTTTTTCACAATCTTTCCAGCCTCATTTAGCTTATTTTTGAAAACCCATTTTGTTTCGATTACAGTAGCATTTTCAGGCTTAGGCAGTAGTTTCCACACTTGATTTTTTTTTAAATTGATCTAGCTCTTCCTGCATTTCTAGTCACGAGCATGAGTCTTTCAGAGCATCCTCTGTCTTCTTTGGTTCAATCTGGGAAATCAGTGCTATGTTCGCTTTCCTTTTGAGAGCTCCCCTGGTTTTCATTCCTTCGCTTGGATCCCCTATGATAAACTTTTGAGGATATTGTGGATCACTTCTCCATTTATTTGGACGAGTTGTACTTGTATGAGTAGTTGACTCCTTTGGAGATTCTGATTGACTGTTGCTAATCTCATTAGTTGACTCCATGATACCATCAGTTTTATTATTCGACTCTTGAGATTTGCTTGTCTCCTGAATTTCTTGAATTTTATCTTCATCTCCTGTAATAATTCCTTTCTCGGTCGTAGTGTCTTTTTTATTGAAGATAAAATGTATTGATTCTTCTACACGTAGTGTGCATTTATTACAAACTCTAAGTGATCTACCATTTAAGAAGGCACTTTTCACATCCATCTAGAAGAGCCTAAATCTTTTAAAGGATGCGTATGCAAGAAGAATTCGTATTGATTCCAGTCAAGCTACTGGGCCAAGGTTTCATCGTAGTTGACTCCTTCTTGTTGTGAGTATCCTTGAGCTACTAATCTGGCTTTGTTTTTCACAATCTTTCCATCCTCATTTAGCTTATTTTTGAAAACCCATTTTGTTTCGATTACAGTAGCATTTTCAGGCTTAGGTCGTAGTCTCCACACTTGATTTTTTTCAAATTGATCTAGCTCTTCTTGCATTTCCTGTCACGAGCTTGAGTCTTTCAGAGCTTTCTCTGTCTTCTTTGGTTCAATCTAGGAAATCAGTGCTATGTTCGCTTTCCTTTTGAGAGCTCCCCTGGTTTCCATTCCTTCGCTTGGATCTCCTATGATAAACTTTTGAGGATATTGTGGTTCACTTCTCCATTCATTTGGATGAGTTGTACTTGTATGAGTAGTTGGCTCATTCGGAGATTCCGATTGACTGCTGCTAATCTCATTAGTTGACTCCATGATACCATCAGTTTAATTATTCGACTCTTGAGATTTGCTTGTCCTAAATTTCTTGAATTTTATCTTCATCTCCTATAATAATTCCTTTCTCAGTCGTAGTGTTTTTTTTATTGAAGATAACATGTATTGATTCTTCTACATGTAGTGCGCGTTTAATACAAACTCTAAGTGATCTACTATTTAAGAAGGCACTTTTGACATCCATCTGGAAGAGCCTAAATCTTTTAAAGGATGCGTATGCAATAAGAATTCGTATTGATTCCAGTCAAGCTACTGGGCAAAGGTTTCATAGTAGTCGACTCCTTCTTGTTATGAGTATCCTTGAGCTACTAATCTGGCTTTGTTTCTCACAATCTTTCCATCCTCATTTAGCTTATTTTTGAAAACCTATTTTGTTTCGACTACAGTAGCATTTTCAGGCTTAGGCAGTAGTTTCCACACTTGATTTTTGTCAAATTGTTCTAGCTCTTCCTGCATTTCCTGTAGCGAGCTTGAGTATTTCAGAGCTTCCTCTGTCTTCTTTGGTTAAATCTAGGAAATCAGTGCTATGTTCACTTTCCTTTTGAGAGCTCCCCTGGTTTTCATTCCTTCGCTTGGATCTCCTTTGATAAACTTTTGAGGATATTGTGGTTCACTTCTCCATTCATTTGGACGAGTTGTACTTGTATGAGTAGTTGACTCCTTCGGAGATTCCGATTAACTGTCGCTAATCTCATTAGTTGACTTCATGATACCATCAGGTTTATTAGTCGACTCTTGAGATTTACTTGTCTCCTGAATTTCTTGAATTTTATCTTCATCTCCTGTAATAATTCCTTTCTCGGTCGTAGTGTTATTTTCATTGAAGATAACATGTATTGATTCTTTTACACGTAGTTTGCGTTTATTAAAAAATCTAAGTGATATACTATTTAAGAAGGTACTTTTGACATCCATTTGGAAGAGCCTAAATCTTTTGAAGGATGTGTATGCAAGAAGAATTCGTATTGATTCCAGTCAAGCTACTAGGCAAAGGTTTTACCGTAGTCGACTCCTTCTTGTTGTGAGTATACTTGAGCTACTAATCTGGCTTTGTTTCTCACAATATTTCCATCCTCATTTAGCTTATTTTTGAAAACCCATTTTGTTTCGATTACAGTAGCATTTTCAGGCTCAGGCAGTAGTTTCCACACTTGATTTTTGTCAAATTGATCTACCTCTTCCTGCATTTCCTGTAGTGAGGTTGAGTCTTTCAAAGCTTCCTCTGTTTTCTTTGGTTCAATATGGGAAATCAGCGCTATGTTCGCTTTCCTTTTGAGAGCTCCCCTGATTTTTATTCCTTCGCTTGGATCTCCTATGATAAACTTTTGAGAATATTGTGGTTGACTTCTCCATTCATTTAGACGAGTTGTACTTGTATGAGTAGTTGACTCCTTCGGAGTTTCCGATTGGCTGTTGCTAATCTCATTAGTTGACTCCATGAAAACATCAGGTTTATTAGTCGACTCTTGAGATTTGCTTGTCTCCTGAATTTCTTGAATTTTTCTTCATCTCCTGTAATAATTCCTTTCTCGGTCATAGTGTTATTTTCATTGAAGATAACATTTATTGATTCTTCTACACATAGCGTGCGTTTATTACAAACTCTAAGTGATCTACTATTCAATGAGTAACCCAGAAAAATACCTTCATCAATTCTTGGATAAAATATTCTATGATTGTCCTTACCATTATTGTGGATTTAACATTTTCTTCCAAACGGATGGAAGTAACTTATTTTGGGTCGTTTACCTTTCCACGGATCATAAGGAGTATGTGAGGCTACGTAAAAATTTGTGCTCAAAACATAGTAGCTCGTAGTGCCAAGATCCAAATATGTGTTAGGAATGTGTAGAATTCTTCGCTTTGCACTTAAAAATCAAGAATCAAAGTTTCTAGAAAATTACCATTATGCGGTCTAGAATGCGGTCGCAAATCAGGTATGCGGACCGCATTTCTACCGCAGAGTTAACTAGTGAGTTAGTCGAAATTGATGTTGAAAATGCGGTCCATTATGCTATCGCATAATCCATATGCGGTCCGCATAACCATCGCATAAATTCCTCAAGGAATTGTGAAGGTCAATTCTGCAGTGCATTATGTGACCGCAGAACAGAAATGCAGACTGCATTTCTGTCGCAAACCCAGGCAGAGAAGTCAGATTGTATGACCACTTCTGCGGACCGTATTTCCACTCTGCGATCGCAGAGTGCGACCGCAGACCCGACTCGGCTCCAGGTTTTCTAATTTTTCAACCCGATCTCTTCTTTAATAAAATACCCCAACCCTTCATTGTTACACATTTTTCTGGACAAAACTAGAGAGAAGGGATAGAGGGTTCTTGAGAGAGAATGTCTCATCTTTATCAATTTGATTTTCCAGTGTCGCCCAGGCCCGGAAATTTTTGAGTATTATCTGCATCTCCGTTCTTGCAGGTAAGGTTCCTCACCCTTTTTTATTGATTTTCAAATTTAAATATAAGAGGGGACTCTCATGAATTGATTCTTGAAAATGGAAGTTTAAACACTCATGCATGTCTATTAAAACCTAAAATCTAGTAAGAGTAATTATGTGGGAGTAAATAATTATGTAAAGGAGGGTGATAACCTAAATATGTTCGGGTAGTGATTGTGAATTTTGATTCTAAGAAAAATGTATTAATTTGTTCACTAGATTGACGTTGCCAGGCTTTTTGGTAAAGTTGGACGTAGATATTAAAAGGGAATTCGGCTCCAGGTATGTATGGCTAACTTTGATCTTTGTTGAATTGCCTTGTTTTGTGTACGAATGTTTCATATGTGATATCTACGTGGCTTATTCATGAAAATTATTGTGATTTGTATGATTCTAATTGTTGTGGAATTCTTGTGATTGGTTTGATTGAGTGTTGTGGTTATGTCTCCCGATATAATGGTGTAGGTAATTAGCAATAAACTAAATGCATGATTGTGAAAGTGTTATGTGGTAAGAGTTGAGAAACAAATGATGGAAGAAAATCGTTAATAATGCAACTGGAATAATTGTGATAACCACAACTATGGCTTATTGTGGGCAATTGTCGTTGTAATGTAAAGCACATGTGAGTTGTTGGATGTGAAGGAAAATAGTATTGATGGTTATGGAAATACTTGTAAATTGTAGTTGTTATTTCTTAAGAAGTATTGTTGTTGATCCTTGTGTATTGTTGATTGTTGTTGTGTTGTTTGTGGATTGTGACTGTATGGTGGGATCAGGTTGCACGCCGTAACATGAAGTTATAAGGTGTGGGTTGTGGTGATATGGGTGGCCGAGGTAATAAGGGTGGAAAAGTGATCGAAATCACTATTGAAATAAACATTTGAGTAAATTGTGAAATCATTGGTATGGAATTGTGGAAGGTGGAAAATAGGAGAGATTGAAAACTTGTTTGGCTTGATTGTTCCTTTCTTGCGCATTTGATTGTTGTTTCTATTAATGTTACCTACTTTTATATGGCTTGAGTTTACTTGGAGTAAGTTTGTTCATACATACCAGTACAATTCAAGTGTACTGACGTCCCTTTTGCCGGGGGCGCTACATTCGTATTATGATTGTAGGTGGATCCATAGCAGATACTCTAATCCACCGACCGTAGCTCTTCATCCCTTCCCGCCAGCTAATTGGTGAGCCCCTTTCCTTTCGGGGCCCTGTGTGGCTCATGCCACCTTTATTCTGGAGTCTTATTTTGGTATTTGTATAAGGTATAGTCGGAGCCTTGTTACCGACAAGTACGATATCATCACTTTTCATGTTTAGAGGCTCCGTAGACAGGAAATGTGGGACATGAACTTTTGTAATATGTATCATACACGTTGGGCTATGTAAACTGTAAACCACGCTAAGAATCATGTACCATTTGTATGTTTTGTAATAAAAAGGTGCTTTGATTGTAAATGCTTATTTCTCTTGGCTAGTAATTAATAAAAAAAATGCGGGGTAACACGTGGGGTAGGAGAGGCACCTAGGTCCACTTGAATGGGGCTACCCGATCGAGCGCCAGTCATGTCCCTCATATTTGGGGCGTGACAAATTTGGTATCAGAGCCTCAGGTTTTAAAAAAGTCCTAGGATGTCTCGGAGCCCTGCCTAGTAGATCCCTTCTTATCGGTGTGTTGTCGACCACATCTATAAGTTGGGGCTACACGGACATTTAGGAAACTATCCTCTTCTTTTTTATTCCATATCGTGCGGTGAAGTGGAAAGTGGAAGTATCTATGTCTAACTCGTGCTCTGTTTCGAATTTTTTAGAAACGGCACAAAGAAGAAAGCTAGACTCGGCCTTGGGACCGACGCTACAACAAGTGTGGCCATGAATCATGTACCTGATACCGTGGGTGAGAGTGACTCCCCGACCTTGAATCTGCCCGGCCCATCTATTCCAGATCCAAGCATTCCTGTTCCAGCTGCGGCAGAGGGTGCCACCATCCCTCCAGCCGATACTCCTAGTCCTGATACTGTTCCAGCTTCCAATCTCGGTGTTTCTGATGGGGACCTTAGAGGAGCCATCCGTATGTTGATCCAGTTAGTGGGAGCCCAGGCCCAGAGATCTCATAATGCCCCTGTGTCCTCCAGCGGACAGGGAGATTCTTCTAGCTCGAGAGTCCACCAGTTTCTGTGATTGGCCACTCCAGAGTTCTCAGGAACAGACCCAGAGGCCGATCCGATGAGATGTACAAGACCCTCTGAGTGATGAAGGCTACAGAGACAGAGGGGGTTGAGTTGGCTTCATACATGTTAAGGGGAGCGACACATTCGTGGTTCGAGATGTGGGAGGATTCCCGTGAGGAGGGAAGACCTCTGGCGAGATGGGATGAGTTTGTAGATGCCTTTATGGACCACTTCTTGCCTGCCGAGACAATGGCAGCTCGCGCCACTAAGTTGGAGGTTCTCAAGTAGGGCAACATGAGTGTTTGGGAGTACCACGTGGAGTTTGTGAGGTTGTCCAAGTATGCTCCTCAGTTAGTGTCGACCATGGATGCTCGAGTTCGGCGTTTCGTTCAGGGTCTTAGTCCTTTGGTGGTGAATAAGCCTGCTATAGCGGCATTGCACTCAGATATGAATTATGGAAAGATTGTAGGATTCGCTCAGGCCACAGAGGCTAGGAAGTTGAAGATACGGGCAGAAAGGGAGAGTAGCAGTAGGGCACAGTCAATGGGTCACTTAGGGAGACCAGTTCCGGGGAGAGGGTCATCAGGGCCATCCCAGTCATATGCTCAGTCCTCAGCGAGTGCACCACCATTTGTGCACAGTTACCAATAGAGCAGTCACTCGAGACCAGGTTAAGACAGCAGGAGGTTCCGTTAGTCCGGTCGTCCAGGAGTGAGGTCCCAGTAGCAGGGGAGAGCTAAATGCCCCAAGTGTGGGAGGTTCCATACAGAGACTTGCTATTTGGATATCCTGGTATGTTATAGGTGCGGGTTGAGAGGTCACATCCAACAAGACTGTCGTGCGCCCCAGTCAGGGTGTGGGTAGGGGATCTGCCCAGTCATCCGGGTCTTCAGTTGCTACATCATCCGTGCGTCCTCCTGCTGCATCAGGGCATGGTGCCGTTAGGGGTGAAGCTCATAGTAGGGGTGGACCTAGCCGGTTCTATGCTTTGAGTGGTCGCCAGAGTGCTGAGGCTTCTCCAGATGTTGTTACAGGTATCTTGTCTTTTCAGGCCATTGATTGCTATGCTCTTATTGATCCGGGGTCCTCTTTGTCTTGCGTCACCCCGTTCATTGCTTCAAGTTTTGGGATAGAACCCGAACAGCTTCAGGAGCCGTTCTCTATATCAACTCCGGTTGGTGATTCTATTACAGCCTCACGAGTTTATAGGAATTTGGTCGTCACGGTATGTGGTCGTGTTACCACGACCGTTCTTATCGAGCTCGGAAGGGTGGATTTTGATGTGATTATGGGAATGGACTGGCTTTATTTGTGCTTTGTGATAACTGTTATTCTTACATGTTTTATACCCATTCTTGCCTAAGCTTTGTGCGTGAATTGCCATAAATTAGTCCCAAAATGCTTACAAGTTGCGCTTGATTGCAGGTTTGAGCGACAAGATGACAAAGGTCAAAGATCGGCTCAAAAAGGAGAGAAATCTTCCAAGTGAGAAAATACAAGTGAAGTGGGGAAACAAATGACCTGCGCGGTCCGCACTGCTTTGACACGCGGCCGTGCAGAAAAGTTCAAAGACCATACAATTTCCATGTCAAGCTGCGCGGTCTGCGCCAATGAGGGTTCAGAGACTCAGTCATTCATGGCAAATGCCCACGCGTCCACACACCAAATCAGTGCGGTCCGCGTGGATGAAGTTCAGAGAGTGGTGTTTTCTGCCAAAAGTTCCACGCGGTGCACCCCAGTTCTACACGGTCCGCGCTCTTCATCCTGTGCGGCCGTGCTACATAGTTGTGCAGTCCGCGCCCCCAGTTTCAAAAGCAAGTGATGAAGACCCAAACCCCTACGTGGCCACGCGTCATTTATGCGCGGTCCGTGCCAGACCCTAAGGGGTATTTTTGTCCGGTTTTTCCTGTGTACTATAAATAGAATATTATACTTTTTTAGGTCATGTTTTGGGGTATCAGATAGCAGCTGAGTTCGAGACTTTTTAGTTTTAGCCTATTTTGGGCAACTCCTTCTTGTATTAACATGGATTTGGGTAGATTAACATTGTAGTTAATTGTTATGTCAATTTCATCTACTATTTCTTCAATTTCTGTTTCTACTATGTCTAGCTAAACTCATTAGCTAGGGTTGTGGCTCAACCCTAGTGTGGGTAATTAATGGGTGTGATTGTTTAGTGCATGAATGATATTGGGTATTTGTTATTTGGGTTAATCTTATATTTTCATTAAGATTTGGTGGTTGCAAACACTAAGTCCGGCTTAGCGAGTCTTGACTCTTCTTTAGAAAGAGAGTCTATGACCCCAAGATTAATTCCAACAACGAATTGGGATGGACCCATGAGAATGATAGTCCCAATTAACGGGTTAAACCTCGAGAGAGTAATTACCCAACTTGAACCCTAAGTTGCTTGGGCAAATTGGCCTACCCAATTGGTCTCGAGAGAGTCAATTGGGCAAAATCACTCTCTCTACCGAGAGGTGTGAGAGTGCGTGCAAAAGTGCAACGATTATAGCATAAGTCCCATAATCATCATTCTTGCATTAGGAATCTCTATCCGTTAGTTGACCCCCTAGGTAAATGCCACGACCCTAGTGCCTTTCTCTATATTGCATACAACCTAGAATTGATATCTTAGCATAACTTAGCTTTACATTTGTAGTTTATAAATTGTAGTTGATAATCAAAAGAAAACCAAAAATGTTAGAAGATCAATTGGGAGCCAAAACGTAGTCCTAGACCATACAAACACTCAACTACAAATTAAAGCTCCCTGTGGAAAATTGACCCTGATACCACTATTGGGTAAAAGTATTAGCAACCGCTCTTCCTAAGGGTTGAGTCCGCTGTGATCACTTTTTGGCGCCGTTGCCGCGGAGCTTTACGATGTTTGACTATTTGTTGGCTAGTTTTGTGTTTTGCTTCTTTTTCCTTCTTTTTACTTACTTTATTTGTGTCAATTCACTCAGGTACCAATGGATTTAAACGCACAAGATGCTCTTGGAAACATGGGAGTGGAGGAGGTGGAAGACATATAACAAGAGGAGGTTTTACCCCAAGCACAAAGACGGGGTAGAAATGCTAATGCAAATGTTAATGCTAATGACAACATACCAGACCCTCCTCCACCTCCACCAAGAGTAGCTCCAAGGGTCCTTCCGAACTAGGGTCATGCAAGTGCCATAGTCCCTCCCCGAATCCGTGCTGGGAATTTTCAAATCACCAATGTTATGTTGACACTTCTCGAGCAAATAGGATATTTTACGGGCGCCTCCGACCAAAATGCATAGAAGCACTTGAAGGGGTTCATAGATACTTGCTGGGGGAGTAAACAAACCAATGTATCTGAGGATGCTTTAAGATTGAGGCTTTTCCCGTTCTCTCTTTGGGGGAAAGCATTGGATTGGTTAGAAAGTCTTCCAAATCATTCAATTACAACGTGGGATGAATTGGCGGACAAGTTCATTGCCAAGTTCTTTTCTCCAAGTCATATGGCGGCGCTCCGTGATGAGATTTTGGCTTTCAAACAAGAGCCAACGGAACCTTTGTATGAAATATGGGAGAGATTTAGAACTATGGTCAAAGAATGTCCAAATAATGATATGACTGATATGATGATTCAACAAATGTTCTATAGAGGCATCAACACAAAAAAATAATGTATTGTTAACCAATTGGCGGGTGGAAATTTTATGAAGCTCCCGTACAATGAAGCTTGTGATGTGTTAGATGAAATGGCCGATACTTCTTCAGCGTGACAAAGCCGGGCAAACGTTCCTCAAGGTGATCCTAATGTCATACGTTTGCATAAGGAGTTGCATGATCATGGCCAAGCCATTGCCGAAATTACAACAACAATGAACCAATTGGTGAAGGCGCAATTGCAACAAGTTCAAAACCCGCGCCAAGTCAATGCCATGGAAGGAGTGAATATGATGAAAAGAAGGCAAAGAGGGGAACAACCTCAAGGAATTTGTGACAACTATGATGATGGTAGTGGTTATTCAAACGAGTGCTATGATGAGCAAAGCGAGGATTGTTAATATGTTAACAAGTACAGAGGAAATAGAGGAAATCAAGGCAATCAACAATGGAGATCTCAAGGGAATTGGAGTAGTCACCAAGGAGGTGGAAATTGGAATAACAATAATCAACAACAAGGCGGTGGAAATTGGAATGGGAATAACCAAAACAACAATTGAGGGAATCAAGGTAACAATGGTGGAAATTGGAATGGAAACAACAACAACAATTTGTATAATAACAATGGTCAAGGGGGTTGGAACAACAATGGTGGTCAAGGTAATCGGGGGCAAGGCTTTCAAGGCCTCCGATGTTTCAACAACCAAACAACCCGCCACCGTTTCAATCTCAAGGGTCGAGTTCTTCGAGCAATGAATTTGAGAGAATTAAGGTTATGTTTGAACAAATGATGAAGAAAAACCAAGACTCAGATTTGCAATTGGCTTCACACAACACTTCCATCTGTAACTTGGAGGTGCAACTTGGTCAAATTTCACAATCCTTAAATACTCGCCCAAAGGGTGCTCTACATAGTGACACGGTAGTAAACCCTAAGGGTGGGCACAACAACCATGTGATGGCGGTGACCACACAGAGTGGACAAGGCGGTGATATGCATGCCTCAAGAGAGAATCAAGTTATGGTAGATTAAGATGAGTCGCCTAATGATGGTATGCCTACGGGGGTTAATGATGTGGTGGAACCAAGTTCACGAAGTGAAGTGGGAATTGACATTCATGAGATTGAGGAAGAGACACAAGAGAACGTGAACCCGTCTAGGGAACATGTGATAGCTATTCCAAAAGCTAAGGCACCCTTGCCTAGGCCTCCTCCGCCCTACCCTCAAGTTTGGCCAAGCAAAAAGGTGATAACCAATTTAAGAAATTCATTGAGATGATGAAGAGTTTAACTATCAATGTGTCTTTGGTGGAGGCACTCGAGCAAATGCCGGGGTATGCGAAATTCATGAAGGATTTGGTTACAAAGAAGAGATCAATGGAGTGCGAGACAATCAAGATGACCCATCAAGTGAGTGCAATTGTACACTCCATGGCTCCTAAACTTGAGGACCCAGATGCATTAACTATCCCGTGCACTATTGGAAGCGCTGACTTTGCAAAAGCCCTTTGTGACTTGGGGGCGAGTATCAACTTAATGCCATATTCGGTTTTCAAAACATTGGGAATCGGGAAACCTCGCCCGACTTCAATGAGGCTCCAAATGGCGGATAGGTCAATGAAGCGGCCTTTGGGTATCATCGATGATGTCCTTGTTCGTGTTGATAAGTTCATCTTGCCGGCCAACTTTGTGATACTAGATTGTGAGGTGGACTTTGAAGTTCCAATTATCCTTGGAAGACCTTTCCTAGAAACGGGGAAGGCTTTGGTTGATGTCGAGGCGGGAGAGTTGACTTTTTGAGTTGGTGATGAAAAGGTGGTGTTCCATGTATGCAAGTCTATGAAGCAACCAAATAGCACTGAGGTTTGCTCGTTTGTTGACATTGTCACGGTGGTGATAGTGGATGACACAAGTCAAATGATCAATGTTGAAGACCCTCTTGAAGCGGTGCTTTTGAACATGGAGGCTAATGATGATGCCGAGAGAATTGAATATGTAAATGCTTTGTATGGTATGGGCTCATACTCTTATGAGCCTAGGAAGTTATCATTGGACCTGGAGAATCATAAAACTCCCCCAACAAAGCCATCTATTGAGGAGCCATCGGTTTTGGAGTTGAAACCACTTCCTCCTCACCTCAGCTATGAATACTTGGGTCCTAGTTTCACTTTGCCTGTTATTCTTTCTTCTTGCTTAACTAAGTTGCAGGTTGACGCCACTTTGGTGGTGGTCCAAAAGCACAAGCGGGCGATTGGATGGACGTTGGCGGATATTCGGGGTATAAGCCCTGCTTTTTGTATGCATAAGATCATTTTGGAGGAAGATGCAAGGACGTCTCTTGAGCACTAACGAAGACTAAATGAAGCTATGCAAGAGGTAGTCAAGAAAGAGGTTATCAAGTGGTTGGATGTCGATGTAGTCTACCCTATATCGGATAGTTCATGGACCTTCCCGGTCCAATGTGTGCCAAAGATGGGGGTCGTCACCAATGCCAATAATGAATTGATTCCTACTCGTATGGTCACGGGTTGGAGGGTGTGCATGGATTATAGAAAGCTCAACAAGGTCACTAGAAAAGATCATTTCCCTCTACCATTCTTGGACCAAATGCTTGATCGTTTAGCGGGTCGGGCTTATTATTGCTTCCTTGATGGCTACTCGGGGTACAATCAAATTCTCATTGCACCAGAGGATCAGGAAAAGACAACCTTTACATGTCTGTATGGCACATTCGCTTTCTCAAGAATGCCATTTGGACTTTGTAATGCTCCGGCGACCTTCCAAAGATGTATGATGGCAATGTTCACCGATATGGTGGAGGATATTCTAGAGGTCTTAATGGACGATTTTAGTGTTGTGGGGGACTCATATGAAGAATGCCTAGTGAACTTGGACAAAGTGTTGAAAAGATGTGAGGAAACAAATCTTGTACTAAATTGGAAAAAATGTCACTTCGTGGTGCAAGAGGGAATTGTCTTAGGGCACAAAATCTCAAAGCATGGTATTGAAGTCAACAATGCAAAAATAGAGATCATCTCAAGGCTCCCTCCCCCTACTTCTGTTAAAGGGGTGAGGATTTTTTTGGGCCACGCGGGGTTTTACCGGTGATTCATTAAAGATGTTTCGAGAATTGTGAACCCGCATTTTAAACTGTTGGAAAAAGATGTGAAGTTCGTCTTTGATGAGAGGTGTATGGAGTCCTTTGAATTTTTGAAACATAAATTGACCACAACTTCCATCATCACCACACCCAACTGGGAATTTCCTTTTTAACTTACGTGTGACGCGAGTGATGTAGCAGTTGGTGCGGTGCTTGGCCAAAGAATCAACAAAATGTTCCATCTGGTGTACTATGCAAGCAAGACGATGAATGAGGTTCAAAAGAACTATACAATCACCGAGAAGGAGCTGCTAGCTATTGTGTTCATCATGGAAAAGTTTCGACCATACCTTATGGGGGTCAAGGTAATTATCCATACAGATCATGCCGCCCTTAGGTATTTGATGACAAAGAAAGATTCGAAGGTGAGGTTAATGAGATGGGTACTACTCTTGCACGAATTTTAATTAGAGATTGTGGATAGAAAATAAAGTGAAAATCTAGTCGCGGATCATTTGTCCCGGCTAGAGGAAGAAGGGAGACCGAGCAATGGTGTTGAGATAAATGATGCTTTCCCAGATGAACAACTCCTTGCAGTGTCTATACATGATATGCTGTTGTTTGCCGATGTGGCCAATTATCTTGTAACCGGTATAGTCCCGTATGAGCTCTCTTCCAACCAAAGGAAGAAGCTCAAGTGGGATAGTTTGGATTACTATTGGGATGAGCCCTACTTGTTTAAAATTTGCACCGATGGTGTGATTCTCCAATATGTCCCGGAAGAGGAACAATTGAACATATTGGAGGCTTTCCATTCTTCCCCTTATGGTGGTCATCATGGGGGAGTGAGGACGGCGTCAAAGGTTTTAAGTTGTGGTTTCTATTGGCCGACTTTGTTTCAAGATGCAAGCGAATTGGTGAAAAAGTGTAATGCATGCCAAAGAGCTGGTGGGATTTCTAAGAAGGATGAGATGCCTCTTAACACCATTCTAGAGGTAGAAACTTTTGATGTGTGGGGCTTTGATTACATGGGCCCATTTGTAATCTCTTGTGGGAAAACGTATATTCTCGTGGTGGTGGATTATGTCTCAAAGTGGGTTGAAGCCGTGTCTCTTCCCAATAATGAACCCCGGAGTGTTGTGGCATTTTTGAAAAAACACATCTTCACTAGGTTTGGAACCCCTCGTGCTATCATTAGTGATGGGGGGGGGGGGGGGTCCCATTTTTGCAACAAGGCCTTTGATTCTTTGCTCGCCAAATATGGAGTTAACCACAAGGTGACTACCCCCTCCCATCCTCAAGCAAGCGGCCAAGTGGAGGTTTCAAACTGGGAAATTAACAGTATTTTGTTCAAAACAGTGAATGCAAATAGGACCGATTGGTCAAAGAAATTGGATGACGCTCTTTGGGCTTATCGGACGGCTTATAAGACTCCGAATGGTATGTCTCCATATCTATTGGTGTTTGGTAAGTCTTGTCATCTTCCGGTAGAATTAGAACATAAGGCTATGCGGGCTTTGAAAAAGTTGAAATTAGAATGGGATATCGCTGCAAATCTCCGGGTTGAGCAACTAAATGAACTCGATGAGTTTAGGTTTCATGCTTACTCCAGATCGTCCTTGTATAAGGACAAGATGAAGTACCTTCAAGACAAGTATGCCCGAGGGAAGGAATTCAAAGTTGGTGACATGGTTCTTCTTTTCAACTCCCGGTTGAGGTTATTTCCGGGTAAGCTGAAGTCTAAGTGGAGCGGTCCTTTTGAAGTGGTTGGTGTAAATCCTTTTGGTGCCATTGATCTCAAAAATAAGAATGGTGAAGTTTTGTGGGTCAATGGGCATCATGTCAAGCACTATTTGGGCAAGATTGATGACAGCCACGTGGTGGCACTCATTCATTTGAAGTGACTATGATGGTAAAAGGCGTCGTGCCGCGACATTAAATCAGGCGCTTCTTGGGAGGCAACCCATGTCTTTTTCTTTATTTTTGTTTTTCTATTGTAGATTAGGATTTTTAAATTGATATTGTGTGAAGTGTTGCAGGGACAATGTTGAACTGGTGCAGGAAAAAAAGGCAAAAATGCTCAGTCTCTGAAGATGGCCTACGCGGCCGCGCACCAAAACAGTGCGGTCCGCGTAGGCCTGAGCAAGTATTAGTTAAGTCTTAGAAGACTCACACGGCCGCGTGACATTTATGTGCGGTCCGCGCTGGAAGTCCCAAAGTGACAGGGTCTCTGAAGTTTCCCACGCGGCCGTGCACCAAAATAGTGCGGTCCGCGTGGGTTGAGCAAGTGGTATTGTAGGCTGGAAATCCAGTGCGGTCCGTGGCCCTTTTTGTGCGGCCGCACTGGTGGGTAAGTCGTGGGCCCCAGGGCTTTTCTATAAATAGAGACCTTGGGCCTCATTTTAACCTTTTCGCAAACTTTTCACCTGAGGCTAATATTTTCACTGTTGCTCAACAATAATTGCTAACATTGTTGAATCTCATTATTCCATGGTAACAACTCTTGTTTATTTTATTCATAGTCCAATTCCTGTTTATTTTAATTGTCTTTCACTAGTATAACTTCTTCTTTTCTTCTCTTGTTCTTAGTTTACACTGATAGGTCCGATTTTTGGGCATTTATTTTTTGAACAAAGGGCATAAAGTCTTGTTAAATAATTGAGTAGGGAAACTTAGGACCCTTAATTTGAAAAACTTGTGCTTAATTGAACAAAAAAATCCCGACTCAGTTAAATTAGCCCTACGAGGCCGCGCAGCATTTAGCCTAGTATGGTCGCGGTCCGAAATAGTACGGACCGTGTGAGAAGAGTTCAGAAAAGGTAACATTTGGGTATTCGACCTGCGCGGACCGCGTTCCATTTTTGTGCGGTCCACATTGAACCAACGCGGACGTGATCCAAATCAGTGCGGACCTCCTCGGTTAGTTTAGAGAGGTATGTGTGGGTGTCATTGAACTACGCGGACCGCGTGCCTTTTGGTGCGGTCCGCGCCCCTCTGTCTATGTCACTGTGTTTGCAATTTTTGCATTCAACTGAACTGTTTATTTCATCTCATGTGCTTCAACTGACAATGTTAGACATGTATTCCTTGCAGACAATGGTTCAAAACATGCGGGCAAAGAAAAACAACCCGGGAGAGGTGGTTCCTACCGAGGGGGGAAAAGCAAGAGGATTGGAAAACTCACTCCTAAAACCCGGGAGATGATAAAGAAAACCCGCAAGTTAATTCGGGAAGCTGACCGGGCTGCATCCCATTCCACGTGGAGTGAGTACGCACCATCACGGAGTATCACCTCGGAGTCTGCCCCCACCCACATGTCCACATCATTTCAGCTCCGTGATTCCTCTTGTTCTGATCATGCTGATGTGGCCACTTCCAAGAAATCAGTGAATGTCATCTCGGACTCGTCTGATGAGTCCGGGGCAGAAAATGAAAATGCAGAACAATACTCCACTTCTCCCACAGCTTCACTATCAGGGGAGAGTGGAGGGTATGCTGAGGGAGGTGAGCCACAAGTCGGGGGGATAGATCGAACCAGGAAACTGGAGGCATGGGCAGACAAGTTTGTTATTGAGGTTGCTTTTCACAAATTGGGGGAGTGGTGGACCAAAAGAAAATTGATTCCGTAGAGGCAATTCATAAATGCTGATCTTGTGCCTCTCAAACCTCATGTGCAAGCACAATTTCGCACTAGAGAGGGTTAGGGCTTCTTTAAGGAATGCTGTGAGATGGCCAATGAGCATATGGTAAAGGAGTTTTACTGCAATGTTCACCATGTAGTTCTGGACTTAAAAGCAACAAAAGTGCGGGACAAAGTTGTGTTATTTGATGGTAAATCGCTGAATGAATTCTTGGGGTTCCAAGAAGAGAACGAATCTCAATATTTGGAAAAGCTGGCAATGAAAGAGGAGGTTCGTCCTTGGTTGGCCCAGCACTTGGTAGCTCCGGGTACAGTCCCAGGTTGGTTGACAGCACAAGAGAAGATCTATAGGAACACTTTGAGTTTTGAAGCCAAGGGGTGGTTGACTTTCGTGTGTAGTCGACTTGACCCGTCCACACATGATCACTCCGTCCCCATTCCACGAGCTGTTTTGGTGGCCTCTATCATGGCGGGGTTTTCTTTGAATGTGGGCAACATCATGTCAAGGGTGATTTCTATAGTTGGTCAGGAGACCAAAACAAACTACCCCTTCCCAAACACACTCTCTTTGTACTTCAGAAACTTGAAAGTGAAGAAAAAGAGATATGATGTCAAAGGTACCTCCAGTGGCCCCGTACTCATGGTACAGTCAGTTGGGTCTAGACAACCCGAAGAGGGGCAAGAAGAATGTGGCATCTACTTCCACCTCACCTGGCCAGTCCGAGGAGCCAGCGGTCATTGAGCAGCCCACTGAGCCTTCTACCATCCCTGCTACTGATGAGGCATTGCCTCTAGGTCCTTCATCTACAGCTGGTCCTTCTATTGCAGAAGACCCGGTAGTCCCTTCATCAAAGACTCACCAGTTCACAGCAAACCAGCTCACCCATTCCTTAGCCAGTTTGAACAATTGGATGTCAACTGCGACATCCAAGTTGTCCACATTGGCCACTGCAGTCCAGACACAGAGAGCACCAGTTACTATTGAGATTCCTTCCTCCATTGAGGAAACATTGAAGCAGATCCTGGCCAACCAAGAAAAGATGATGGAGAAGCAGGATAACTTGACCAAAGCAGTTGGGGATCACAGAAAGGCACTGGACAAATTGGCTCGGGAGCATAGAAAGTTGAGGAAGACAAAAGCCTAAAAGGAGTCAGTGCAAAAGGTGAGAGAGGATGTGGACAAGCTGTTGGCGGATCAGATGCCGCTTGATTTGTTATTCGGGGATCCAGCTATAGAGCCAGCAGCAGTGCAGCCATAGGAGGAGGAGCTTAGGCCAAAGAAGAAGATGAAACTCCCTAGCACTGAGGGAGTTGCGATTGAGGTAACACAGGTACATGAGGGTCCCTCCAGGGTTCCACATGTTGATGAGCCAGTTCCTGATCAGGCACCTATCCCAGCAGCAGCCGGGGATCAGTTTGAGGTCCCCGCCAGTATAGAGGACTTGGAGGCCACTGCCCAGCACAGGGTGACATATGAGGCTTGAGGGGACATTCTATATCCTTTCTTGATTTTGGTGCTTAATTTGGTAGTTAGCATTGGGGACAATGCTAGCTTTTATTTGTGGGGGTGTGGCCCTACCATTTTGATTGACATTCTGGATTACGATATATATTCTTTCACTTTTAGCACATTCATAGTTATTAGATGGTTTGTATATAACTTTTCATTTTAGATGTTCTTCAACTCTATGTATGTATTCATTTCCCCTAGTTGTATATTCTACTCTCTTTTTGTACATATTTATTCGGTTTTCATGTTGGTTTTCTATTTTCGTTAAAATTTTTTATTTTAGCTGCAAAGTTTGGCTCGTAGCCTTTTTGTTTTGTTTTGCCATTTGCAATAAGCCCTTGGTTTTCTTAATGCCATGGTTCATTCCAAGGGTAGAGTGTTGTGCGAACCGGGTGACTCTTCCAATGATAGATGGCGTGACAAACTTCTTAAGGGTTTGAGTCCGTTTTTCATTTTTCTTTTTAATTTTCAAGTTTTTTAGTTAAGGGTACCTCAGGCAAAGCTTCACTTGGGCCTAGCACATTTTCCTTTGAAACTATGGTCAAAGACATTATGTTGTGTTTAAGATGGTGAAAGTTGTGGCCTTGAGACTCTTGTGTTGACCAAACAATCATCATATGGTCATTATGGGCCATTGTGCGCTTGAATCGTAACTATGGTCGTTGTGGGCCCTCGACTCCGTCTTTAGCAATCTTTGAGTGTGTGTGGTGAGACTTCGAATTGTGAGCCCAAGTACCGAGCCGATGGTCTAGAACTTGCACTGAATGTTTGTTGAGGCGAAATCATAGGTGGAACTTGACTTGAGACGTGATTATAGGCTTTCTTGGATCCAAAATGCAAAATTTGAATACCAATGAAATGATCCTTAGTTCACCCCTTTTGAGCCTTAAACCTTTTTCTTTGGATGGGTCGCTTCGGAAGTGCATTGATTATCGACAGCTTAAGAAAGTCACCATCAATAATAAATATCCTTTGCCTCGGATAGATGATTTGTTCGACCAATTACAAGGTGCAAAGTTCTTCTCCAAAATTGATTTGCGATCCGGTTATCACCAGTTGAAGATCAGGGAGCAGGATATTCCTAAAACCGCCTTCAGAACATGCTATGGTCACTTCGAACTCTTGGTCATGTATTTTGGGCTAACCAGTGCCCCGACAGCTTTCATGGACCTTATGAATCGGGTTTTCAAGCCATTTCTAGACTCCTTCATGATTGTTTTCATTGACGACATCCTCGTTTATTCCCGGAGCAGGGAGGATCATGCTGATCACCTCATAGCAGTTTTGCAGACTCTTCATCAGCACCAGTTGTACGCTAAATTCTCAAAATGTGAATTTTGGTTGGAGTCCATCACTTTTCTGGGTCATGTTGTTTCCAGTAGGGAAATTCAGGTGGATCCCCAGAAGATTGCAGCGGGTGAAGGATTGTCCTAGACCCACGACCCCGACGGAGGTTCGTAGCTTCTTGGGTTTAGCCGGGTACTACCAAAGGTTTGTGGAGGGATTCTCTACCCTCACCTTCCCATTGACTAAATTGACGCAGAAAGTAGTTAAGTTCCAATGGTCCGACGCTTGTGAGAAATGTTTTCAGGAATTGAATTCAAGGTTAACCTCGACACCGATATTGGCCTTGCCAGAAGGAAGGAAAGAATTTGTGGTCTATTGCGATGCTTCCAGGGTCGGTTTGGGGTGTGTATTGATGCAGAATGGGAAGGTTATAGCATATGCTTCAAGGCAACTCAAGAATCACGAGAAGAATTACCTGACACATGATTTGGAGCTTGCAGCAGTTGTATTTGCCTTGAAAATATGGCGGAACTATCTTTATGGTGTCCATGTATATTTGTTCTCAGACCACAAGAGTCTCTAATATTTGTTCAAACAGAAGGAGTTAAATTTAAGGTAGCGGTGGTGGTTAGAATTGGTTAAAGATTATGATATGAACATCTTATACCATCTGGGAAAGGCGAATGTTGTGGCCGATTCCCTCAGTCAAAAATCCATGGGTAGTTTGGCTCACTTGGGGGCGGATCAGAGGCTCCTAGCTCGGGAGGTCTATCAGTTGGCCAGTCTTAGGGTTTGCATTTCAACCTCAAATGAGGAGGAAATTATGGTGTGTAATAGAGTAGAATCATCGCTTGTAGCGGAAGTCAAGGAAAAACAGTTCATCGATCCAGCATTGGCACAGATGAAGGAGGCAGTTCTGAACAACAAAACTTCGGCATTTTCACTCGACGGCAATGATGATGTGCTACGATGTCAAGGAAGGCTATATGTTCCAGTTGTGGACAACCTTCGGGAGAGAGTAATGGCAGAGGCTCATCATTCCAGGTATTCGATGCACCCGGGTTCTACGAAAATGTATCACGATCTCAAGGAAATTTATTGGTAGAACGGTATAAAGAGGGGTATGGCTGACTTTGTATCTAAATGTCCAAATTGTCAGCAAGTAAAAGCCGAGCATCAGCGGCCCGGTGGGTTAACCAGCTTATGGAAATACCAATGTGGAAGTGGGAGATGATCAACATGAATTTCGTGGTAGGATTACCTCGCACTCAGAGAAAGTTCGACTCAATTTGGGTGATAGTGGATCGACTCACCAAATCAGCTCACTTCTTGCCAATCAAGTCCACCGATACCGCAGAACAATATGCTCGGTTGTACATCAAGAAATAGTGAGGCTTCATGGTACTCCGCTCTCTATTATTTCGGATCGAGGGGCTCAGTTCACAGCTAATTTTTGAAAGAAATTTCAGCAAGGTATGGTCACCCAGGTGAATCTCAGCACGGCTTTCCATCCGCAGACCGATGGTCAAGGAGAGCAGACTATTCAGACGCTTGAAGATATGTTGCGGGCTTGTGTTTTGGACTTCAAAGGTAATTGGGATGATCACCTGCCACTTATAGAATTTTCTTACAATAATAGCTTTCATGCTAGCATTCAGATGGCCCCATTTGAGGCATTGTACGAAAAAAGGTGTAGGTCTCCGATTGGGTGGTTTGAAGTGGGTGAAGTAGAATTGATAGGACCGGATCTCGTGCACCAGGCTATGGAGAAAGTTAAAGTCATTCAGGAAAGGATGAAAATTGCTCAGAGTCGCTAGAAATCCTATGCGGACGTTCGTCGCAGAGAATTGGAATTCCAAGTTGATGATTGGGTATTCTGGAGGGTGTCTCCAATGAAGGGAGTCGTGTGATTTGGGAAGAAAGGGAAGTTGATTCCTAGGTATGTCGGATCGTATCGGATCGCTCACCGGATAGGGAAAGTTGCTTATAAGCTGAAGTTTCCCCCTGAAATGTCCCTAGTGCAACCGGTGTTCTATATGTCTATGTTAAAGAAAGTGGTTGGAGATCCGCCCACCATAGCGCCAGCAGAAGACATCAAGGTTGCTGAAGAGTTATCATATGAAGAAATTTCGTTTGCTATTCTTGATAGAAAAGTTCGTAAATTGAGAAACAAGGAAATCGCTTCAGTTAAAGTGTTGTGGCGAAATCAACAAGTCGAGGAAGCCACTTGGGAAGCGGAAGATGAGATGAAAGAAAAATATCCCCATTTGTTTGAACAAGTCTAGTAGTGATCGTGCGAACTCTTGTCCCTAGCAAACTGGCATTGTATCCCATTTGGTGTAAAGACACCCCATTTCTCCCCTAAATGTTTTACTATTGTAATTCTTCAAGTTGTGCCGAAATTGTATGTATTGTGATTGTTTGAGTCATATGCAAATCCTTCTTGGTAAATGAAAAGTTTTGTAAGAACTCTTGTGATAAGTAATTGGCTTATGACAGTATAGGTTGGTAATGATTAATTTACATGTGCATAGTGAATCGAAGTGGTTAAACTATATGGGACTCGTTGTAGTAATCAAACTATGTGCAAAAGTTCGTCAAGCGATTGAATATGTGCAACTGTTGAGGTAATGAATTGTACACCATTTGTAGGGATGATAGGAATTGTGTAATAGTGTTTGAAAATATGTTTCGGGTGGTCTCTAAGAGGTAGATATGTCCATAATACAAAGGAAACTCTGGCAAAATTTCTCTAAAAATATGGGAGTTAGGGAAAATTTTGAGAGTCTGCATATCATGTTTTTCAAACCAACTGATTTTCAAAAAAATCCTCATTCGAGGATGAATGATTTTAAGTGGGGGAGGATATAAGGCCCCGTAAAAATTTGTGCTCAAAACCTAGTAGCTCGTAGTGCCAAGATCCGAATATGTGTTAGGAATGTGTAGAATTCTTCGCAGCGAGGGTTCGGACCCTTTTTACTGATTTTGCACTTAAAAATCAAGAATCAAAATTTTCCATAAAATTGCCATTATGCGGTCCAGAATGCGGTCGCAGATCAGGTATGCGGACCGCATTTCTGCCACAGAGTTAACCAGTGAGTTAGTCGAAATTGATGTTAAAAATGCGATCCATTATGCGATCGCATAATCCATATGCGGACCGCATAACCATCGCATAAATTCCTCAAGGAATTGTGAAGGTCAATTCTGCGGTGCATTATGCGACCGCAGAACAGAAATGTGGATCGCATTTCTGTCCCAAACCCAGGTAGATAAGTCAGAAGGTACGAGCACTTCTGCGGTCCATTATGCGGACCGCATTTCCACTCTGCGATCGCAGAGTGCGACCGCAGACCCGACTCGGCTCCAGATTTTCTAATTTTTCAACCCGATCTCTTTTTCAATAAAACACTCAAACCCTTCATTTTTACACATTTTTTGGGACAAAAATAGAGAGAAGGGAGAGAGGGTTCTTGAGAGAGAAAGTCTCATATTCATCAATTTGATTTTCCAACGTCGCCCATGCCCAAAAATTTTAGAGTATTATCTTCATCTCCATTCTTATAGGTAAGGTTCCCAACCCTTTTTCATTGATTTTCAAATTTAAATAAAAAAGGGATTATCATGAATTGATTCTTGAAAATGGAAGTTTAAACACTCATGCATGTCTATTAAAACCTAAAATCTAGTTAGAGTAATTAGGTGGGAGTAAAGAATTGTGTAAAGGAGGGTGATAACCTAAATATGTTCGGGTAGTGAGTGTGAACTGTGATTCTAAGAAATATGTATTAATTTGTGCACTAGATTGACGTTGCCAAGCATTTTGGTAAAGTTGGAAGTAGATATTAAAAGGGAATTCGGCTCCAGATATGTATGGCTAACTTTGATCTTTGTAGAATTGTCTTGTTTGGTATACGAATATTTGGTATGTGATATCTACGTGGCTTATTCATGAAAATTATTGTGATTTGTATGATTTTGATTGTTGTGGAATTCTTGTGATTGGTTTGATTGAGTGTTGTGGTTAAGTCTCCCAAAATAATTGTGCAAGTAACTGGCAATAAACTAAATGCGTGATCGTGAAAGTGTTATGTGGTAAGAGTTGAGAAACAAATGATGGAAGAATATCATGAATGATGCAACTGGAATAACTGTGATAACCACATCTATGGCTTATTGTGGGCAATTGTCATTGTAATGTAAAGCACATGTGAGTTTTTGGATGTGAAGGAATATAGTATTGGTGGTTATGGAAATACTTGTAAATTGTAGTTGTTATTTCTTAAGAAGTGTTGTTGTGGATCCTTGTGTATTGTTGATTGTTGTTGTGTTGTTTGTGGATTGTGACTATACGGTGGGATCGGGTTGTGCGTCGCAACACGAAGTTATAAGGTGTGGGTTGTGGTGATAAGGGTAGCTGAGGTAATAAGGGTGGACGACGTAATAAGGGTGGAAAAGTGATCGAAATCACTATTGAAATAAATATTTGAGTAAATTGTGAAATCATTGGTGTGGAATTGTGGAAGGTGGAAAACAGGAGAGATTGAAAACTTGTTTGGCTTGATTGTTCCTTTATTGTGCATTTGATTGTTGTTTCTATTACTGTTACCTACTTGTATATGGCTTGAGTTTACTTGGAGCAAGTTTGTTCATACATACCAGTACAATTCAAGTGTACTGGCGTCCCTTTTGCCGGGGGCGCTACATTCGTGTTATGATTGTAGGTGGATCTATAGCAGGTACTCCTGTCCACCGACCATAGCTCTTCATCCTTTCCCGCCAACTGAATTGGTGAGCCTCTTTCCTTTCGGGGCCCTGCGTGGCTCATGCCGCCTTTATTCTGGAGTCTTATTTTGGTATTTGTATAAGGTATAGCCGGAGCTTTGTTACCGGCAAGTACAATATCATCCCTTTTCATGTTTAGAGGCTCCGTAGACAGGATATGTGGGTCATGAACTTATGTAATATGTATCTTGCACGTTGGGCTATGTAAAGTGTAAACAACGCTAAGAATCATGTACCATATGTATGTTTTATAATAAAAGAGTATTCCATTATCATAGTTCTTGCCATATCTTGCAGATTCCTATTTTTCCACTCAACAACTCCATTCCGTTGGGGTGACCTTGGAGCAAAGAAATTGTGAGTGTATCCTTGATCATTGTAGAAATCTTCAAATGCTCTACTTTCAAACTCTCCTCCATGATCACTTTGAAATTTTGTAATAAGATATCCCTTTTTCTCTTTCGACTCTTTTACAGAAGATCTCAAAGTTTTTCAAAGCTTCATCTTTGTGAGATAGAAAAATAACCCAAGTAAAGCGTGAGCAATCATCTACAATAAAAAAAGTATATCATTTTCCTGCTATGCTAGCAGTTCTAGTGGGTCCAAATAAATCCGTATGAAGCAATTGCAAATGCTTTGGAGTAGATACAATATCTTTGTTTTTGAAAGAGTTTCTGTTTTATTTACCAATCTGACATGCATCACATATATAATTTCTAGGGAAATTGAGTTTCGGAAAACGAATAACTAAATCATGCTTGGAGAGTTCTCTATAAGATGTACGCTAGCATGACCAAGTTTCTTATTCCATAACCATGGATCATCAGATATGGATGTTAAACAAATATGACCATCTATATTTTCAAAACCATCAAGAATATATACATTTCCATACCTCTTTCCTGGGGGGATTATTTTACATGTCTCATCTTCAATAGAACAACCTGTTTTCTTGAACTTTACTTCACACTTTGAGTCGTATAGCTGACTTATACTCAGAAGATTGTAGTTAAGTCCATCAACAAGACAAACCTCAGTGATATCACAATTATTATTTAAAGGAAATGTTACGGTACCGACTATATTTTCTTTTGAGTCATCACCATATTTGACACTTCCTCCAATTATTTTTTGTAACTTTTTTAAACAAATTTTTATTACATGTCATGTGACTGGAACACGCACTATCTAAGTACGATTTTCCTTTGTGACTCCCTCAGTGGTGTTCTTGCAAAACATTATCACTTCCTTTTAGGTACCCAAGATTGATTGGGTCCTTGTTGGTTAGTATTACAAGACACAGGATTCTTTTTGGGTTTCCAAATCTACCCGAGATGTTTGATTTACAAAATCGACAAAAAGAATATTTTTTCCACTTTTGTTACAGTAATGGCACGTAGGTCCTACTCCATTCTTGGATCTTCTATTTATGTTAGTACTAGTTGACTCTGTTTTGATTGGTCCTTCTCCAGTTGACTTGTAAGTCGCATGGTTCGACTTGACAAAACTATGACTGGTTGATTTGCACATGCCATTGATTTGCATTTGCAATTCTTGAAACTTGTCTTGAAGTACTTCTTTTTCAATTTTGCATACTTCAAGCTTGAATTCCCAATGTTTCTTTTCTCTGTTGAGTCCCTTTAGTTCATTCATCATTTTTTGAGACTCTTCCAAAGAAATGTCAAGAATATCCTACATTTTATTACATATTTTATGATTATAAGATACCTCGCTTGTTTAACCCCGTGCCATGAAGCAATTCTCATTGTCATCTTTGCACTCGTCATCTGAAGTGTCCTCATCTGTCCAGCACCTCGAGATTTTGTTCATGCTGTTTTCCAGAATTGTATATTTGCTATCTCTTCATGTTCTCAACTGTCTTCATCACTCCAACTTCCAAATGATTTTTTGTTAAAACCTTTGGAAACCTTTCTTTTAAGATCATGGCATTCAGCTTGAACATTCCCAAATCTTCCACACTCATAGCATTTACCATTATTTTTGTCTTGTCGTTATATTGCCTGGTTCGCCTGGTCGTATCCTACCTCTTCTTGTATTCATATATCTCATCATTAAACCATCCATATTTCTTGATACCATGGCAATTTCATCTTGAAGAGCTTCGGGGCCGACATCAATATCATTGTCTACTCTTTCAGTTGTAGCCTTGAAAGTAATTGTTTTCTTCTTTTCTTCCTGGCTTGTTTTCTTGGGATGGGTTTTCTCGAATTCTATAAGTTCTCCTCGAAGTTTATCGTACAATAATTTGTTCAAATCTTGTGATTCAAGTGTAATCACTTTTGTTTTATAAGTAGTGGATAGACTTCTCAGAATCTTCCTAACTTGATCATCACTTACGTATGGTTTATCAAAAGCTTTTAGATCGCTAATGATTTTGCTGAATCTGGGAAATATCTCTTCAATGGATTCTCCTTCTTTCATCTGAAAAAGTTTGTAGTCGTGAACTAACATGTTGATATTGGCTTTCTTTCACATTACTCGTTCCTTCATAAGTAACTTCAAGTTTATCCCACATCTATTTGGATGTATCACAACTGGAGATTCTCTCATATTCTTCTCCACTTATAGCATAATAAAGCAAATTCCTTGCTTTAGCATTAACTTGCACAATTTTCGTTTGCTCATCTCTGTATTTGTCTATATCTTCAGGATCATCAGGTGGTTGAGCAGCAACCGGTAGAGGGTAGTTCCCCTTTTTGATAACTCGCCAGACCTTGACATCATAAGACTTTACGTATATTTCCATATGCATTTTTCAGTAAGAAAAATATTGTCTATTGAAATACGATGGCCTCACTTGCGGTGTTCCTTCTTGGAAGAGTGCTCCGACAATAACTTGATTTGCCATGATCTTTTCTCACAAGCTGTTAAGAAAAAGAAAAATGTGGGCCTTACTCTAATACCAATTGAAAGTACAAAAGGGGGTGAATTACTTATTTTTAACAACTTTTATCAATAGTTGACTAGATCAACAATTAATCGGCTTCGGGTAAGGATAAGATGATGATGATGATGATGATGATGATGATGATGATGATGATGATGATGATGATGATGATGATGATGATGATGATGATGATGATGATGATGATGATGATGATGATGATGATGATGATGATGATGATGATGATGATGATGATGATGATGATGATGATGATGATGATGATGATGATGATGATGATGATGATGATGATGATGATGATGATGATGATGATGATGATGATGATGATGATGATGATGATGATGATGATGATGATGATGATGATGATGATGATGATGATGATGATGATGATGATGATGATGATGATGATGATGATGATGATGATGATGATGATGATGATGATGATGATGATGATGATGATGATGATGATGATGATGATGATGATGATGATGATGATGATGATGATGATGATGATGATGATGATGATGATGATGATGATGATGATGATGATGATGATGATGATGATGATGATGATGATGATGATGATGATGATGATGATGATGATGATGATGATGATGATGATGATGATGATGATGATGATGATGATGATGATGATGATGATGATGATGATGATGATGATAATAATAATAATAATAATAATAATAATAATAATAATAATAATAATAATAATAATAAATGCAGGAAGTAAAGACACGAAGATTTTTATACTCGTTTGGATTCAATGTGAACACTAGTCCAGCCCTTGGGTTGCAAGGGTGATCTCTTTCTGTGATCATTGTTTCGTGAGTACATACTGAATGGCGGAGCATTAGACCAATAACTTAGTCTCTATATCTCTTTTTTCTTTTCTTGATAAAACGCCTCACCAGTATTTATCTCTTTTTCTTCTATCACTTAGTTACACAATAGATCTAATGAAACTACAATGATTGTTTGGATTAGAACAAAAAGTGGGTAGATGGTTCGATCAAAGTATGTGTCTCGAAGTCTAAAGTTGTCATATAAATACTTTGCAGGAGGCCTTAGAAACTGAATAGATTGCCAACCCAAGAGACTTTATCCTTGGAATGAATCACAAATTGATTCTTTCAAACAATAAGGTTAATTCATGTTACGCTTCCTTGATGTGTGGGCTTTGACAACTTTCCACATCTAAGCCTTGATGTATGTTGGATTTGCTGATTCTCGATAATGTGTTTTTCCTTAAATGTGGATCCTTCCAGTAATAGCTTCTGATTGATAATTTTTGCCGGATCTTCAGTGCTTCTTTTTCTTTTTAATGTTTTTTCCTTTACTTTGATTCTTCAATCAATCCCTTTGAATGCTTCAATCATTCTCTGACTGATTTCTTCCTTCAGTTTATCCCCTGTTATTTTTTGACCTTCTTTTTGCACTTCGATCTTGCTTGATTTCCTTGAGTTCCAACACCAAAAGAAATTATATTATTTTTCATCATCAAAACTAAAACGTAACACAAGGAACAATACCCTAGATGGTGGACTTGTACCGCATCTCTTTCAGCAAGAATTAAATAGATATGATTAGCCAGGCCAAATTTGGTCTTGAGTTCCGCTAATTCTTTTACCGCCATCACTGATCAAAAAACACCATGTACTACCTCAGGGGCCTTGGCAAAATTAGATCTGGAATCAGGGTTGTGTGGGATATTTCCTCTGCTAACGAGAAAGTTTCATCCTCAATGGTGAGAGAAACACTCTTACTGTGAGAAGAGAGCACCCTTTACAAGGGGATAACACGACTCACCTCACCAGCATCAAAAGGTATGTTAGACATGATTCAATATCATAAAAGAGAATAACAAGCAAGAGGTAATGATGAGCAAAGTGAATCTCAGAAACATGGTAGAAAGGGTTTTGCAAAGAAGATGAAGAAGAAGCTAGTGCTCAAAGGGAATAAAAAGTTTGGAAAAAGTTACAAAATCAACAAACCTTCTCCTTATTTATAAGGTTTGAGAGGCACCAAGATCGAAATGGTGGATGATGATTAGCGCCAAAAATGAAACAACAGAGCCAATCAGGGGTCACACCAGAATAAATGCAATACGCTGGGAAACGACGTCATTGTGACGCATGAATTCACCTTCTCTCTTGGACCAAATGGCTCAACAGATTTCCCAAGTAATTCAAGAAATTAAAATATGCGGACATCAAAAGCCCACATAGATTTATCTCCATGAACACAACCTCAGCCAACTTCATAGAAGTGTATCATGAGTGACATTGTCCGCTCATGGACCTCGTCAGAGGAGGCTACCTCGATAAGCGGAGGGACAACTGTATGGGTCAAAATTCATCTTTAATCTTAAGGGTATCAATAAAGCATTCCTGGGGAACCATGTATTGAAGTAATCTGATTATCAGCAAAGGCCTTGGTCGAAGAGTCAGCATGATTGAAGTCGAAGAGATGTCATCGAGGCCGAGGTCGAGCACCTTTTGGCAAAGTTATGGCAGCTAGTGTTAAGTTGGGACTTAAAGGAGAATATTCTAGTGAATATTCTCCGCATTTGTACTATTAGGGTTTCTTGGAACATGTTCCCTATAAATAAAAGAAGACATAGTGATGGGGACTTCTGATATTCATTTTTTAAAATTACCTTGACTTAAAAGAGAGAATCAGATTCCATTGCAAGCATACAAACATGACCTTTTCATAAAGATTCTAGTCTACATTTTTCCACTAAATCCGAAAATAACTCAGATATTCAATGGATTGTCTATCACTCATCATTGTTAGAAAGAACATTCATTGGTTCCATCCTTTCTTGGGTGACTCATTCATTCTATGTATTTAATATCATTTATTGATACTCATTAATATTGAATTCTACATTATTGCCTTTAGTTTCTAAAATATTGATTATATGTTTCCACCATTGTCAAAACATATTTATGTGGTACTTCTTGCATTTTTGACAACTCTATCTTTGGGATATTATTATTAGCTAATATTAATCATCATTTATATAAATTTATGAACCAAGATCTATATTTTATGGTCAAATAGAAGAGTCAACAAGGACATGACAAAACTCACCGTCCATGAGTGGTAAGTAAACTTGTGTTTATACTATTCTCATTATTATATGTATGTTATTAGCTAATATACATACATATATATATATATATTCATACATACATATATATATATATATATATATATATATATATATATGAGTGGTAAGTAAACTTGTGTTTATATTATTCTCATTATTATATGTATATTATTAGCTGACGTGTGTGTGTATTGTAGGCTCAATCAAGCCAACAAACTCAATCAAGCCAACATGCTTCAAATACTGTCCCAACATCTATATGCCATGATACATCAACAGTTAGAAGAAATGCTGATGGAAAAGCTAGGAGAATAGAGAGAAATATTACTACAATTGGGGGGACTACTGCTGGAGGAAGAGGTAGGGGAATGGGGAGGGGTCGAGGTAGGGGAATAGGGTGGGGGTAATATTGTTAGAGGAAGAGGGAGGGGAATAGGGAGGGGTACTACTGCTGGAATGAAGAGAGGAAGGGAAAGTGCTTCTGAAGATGGATGCAGGGGGTCATGTATTTCAATAAGAGAACCAACATAACTAACTTATATTGGAGGAGTCAGAGGACAAAAAAAACAAAAACAAACTGGATATGGGTTATATGTAGACCCTGACACATCAAGGACAATACTCAATGTATGTAACCATTGTCGCACCCCCTTTTTCTCGCAAAATCGGGTATAAGACATTATGGTTTGGGACAATGCGTTCCTTTTCGGAAAGGGGTTTGTATTTTTTAAAACTCACCACCTAATGATTTAAGGTGTGTTAGGGCACCTATAAATTACATCTATAATTACGTTTGGTAACCAGAGATAGGGTAAGGACTTGAAATTATCCTAAGGAGAAGGTGTTAGGTACCCCTCAGGATCCACTAGTATTGTTCCCGGCCAAACAATTTTTTTGTGAATTTGTACAATTAGCAAATAAACAAGTTGGACTCAAATAGTACGGGATTTAAATACATAGGTGTAAGAAAACAACTAATGAAAAAGTTAGATTTTGAAAAGAATTGCAATCTAAGCATATTTATGAATATAAATGGGGGTGTCCTAGGTTGGTTAGCATATAGAATCACATCAGTACAATGCCCGGTAATCACTCCTTAGAAAAGGGCTACGCGTGGCATTAGCGCACCAATCATCATATCCATATCTACCCTTTCCCACCCCATGACGGATATTAAAGCGAAGGTTGGTCTCGACCCTTATTGCATGCTGTTACCCGTCCATTCCTATTAGTCCTAGAGGAATTTAGGACACCTATCCTATAAGGAGGGGGCATTCTAGGCAGACCCTCAGGTTTAAAGGGCAAAATACTAGGCGACAAATAAAAATATATAGGACTGCATTTAGGGGGTAAAAAAAAAAAATAAGATAGAAGGCTCAGCTTTACCTCCACAAGTAATGCACATAGACAGCACAACTTATGCACAATTAAGGGCTAAATTAAGATCCTAACAAGGTATTTAAGTGATAACAGTAGAACCAAATTTATTACATGACTCAGAAAAGAAGTCCAAATCAGGCTTGCCTACTCATTTTAACACGTTGACAGTTAAACAATAATCACAAAGACGATTCTGGTTTTATTTAAAGTTGATTGCCTAAGGCATGCCTATGTGCGAAATACACATAACTATATTTTATATAGTGAAACAAGGTGGGTTTATTAAAGTGGACTCTTGAATCCTTATATGCATGATATCTAATAACAAATCAAGGCAGTTTTTGAAAGAACTTGTTTTTGAGAAAACAAGCCATTAATTAAACTAGTTTCAAAACGAACTAAAACGTGGACTGAGCTGATTTATTTAACTAAATTAGTTGAGATCTATAGGCAAAATTTCTAGAGTTATTCCCTATAAGCATAGCATCTAGTTGTTCAACACTGATTTCAGAAACTTTACAGGCATGATGACCAATGAAAGAAAATATGCAACACTTGTTATAACCGAAGTTAGATTAAATTATATCCTATAGGTATGTCATCTATTTGTGAAACTGATTTTGAGACCTGTAAAACATGATTTCTAACATGCTAAGGCAAGTATAGTAAAATCCTATTAAACATGATTTCTCACATGGTGAGGCAAGAATAGTAAAACCCTATAGGCATGGTTTCTAACATGGTAAGGCCAAAACATAGTAAAATGCAAAGTCCTATAGGCAGGTTTTCTAACGTGGTGAGGCCAAAAATAATAAAATGTAAAGCCCTATAGGCATGGTTTCTACATGGTAAGGTAAGTATAGTAAAACACTAGAGGCATGGCTTCTACCCACCTTACCCCACAAACATGTAAATACCCACCCTTTTCACTAATTACCCCAATATTCATTTACAAATTATTACAGACCATGTGAATGAATTACATAGGAAAAGTAGAATTACACTATAGAGAGACTGAAACAGGACCAGACTTTCAACACCTAATTAGGACTTCCTCCCCGAGTTATGTAATAAACTACCTCAGGTGCCAAGATTGCTCCATAGCCTTTCTCATATCTGGGTGTGTCAGAGTTCCCTAAGGACCTCAAGGGATCCCGGGAAGTGCTCACACCCAAATTGCATAACCAAGACAGAGTAGGTACAGTATGGAAATGCCAACTTTTAAGTGTCCAAGTTCAGAGGGAACTCATAGGGTACCAAGGCAAGGCTCACGCAAAGGGGGCAGAACCTAGTGGTCTAAGAGTATATTTGAGAGTGCACGACATAGATTTAAATGAGTTGAGTTGGAAACAGTTTTGACAATGACTAGTTTGAAATAAGTTTTGGAAGGCAATAGAAGAGTTTGCCTTAGTGAAAACCATCTTGAAGAAGAAAAGAAATAGGACAATCAGCAACTCAAGACCAAATCAACATACATAGTTCAAACACAAATAGGGAAAGGGGGAATTGGGGACAATTAGTTCATATATGAAAGCATATTTGCACACAGGTTAACACCAAAGAAGTACTACAGAACATAAATAGTCTATAACAAAGTGTTCATGCCATGAGCTTAACAACAGTATATTTAAGGGAAAAGGGTTCAGGATCACATAGTAACTAGGTGTCATGCTTATAATGTATTGAGGGTTAGAGGTTAGGGAAGAATAGTAGTAGAAAATGTAAGAAAGCAGTAGACATGCTGAATTGCAGGGTAACCAGATGGCAAAATAGGCATGCTAATTGCAAGGGAGACAATAGAACTACAAGTAAAAGAATAAGAGAAATAAAAGGAAGTACAATACAAATAGAGACATATTTTTTTGGTTGTTGTAAATTAATCTAAAAACATACCAATAGAAATGAGAGAATAGGTGTAGAGTGAGGGGTGAATAGCAGAACAATGAAGGGAAGTAGAGCAGTAGTGTGCAGAGTAGTAGAGCAGTATAACAACAGAGTAGTAGAGCAATGTAACCACTCAGTTTTGGCTTGCAGCAAACTGAGTATCATGTTAAAGTGTATGTATGTGTGTAAGAGAGAGTTCAGAACACTGTAATTGTTTGTCTTATGCTAAAGAGAGGGTAGAGTATTTATAGTTTTTTAACAGGCAGGAAAATAAGGTAGTAAGTACTGAGTTAGCACTATTATAGAAATAATACAAATCAGAATCAATTAAAGACTAGAACATTATTCAATTAGGGAGTCATAATTCAAACGGGTAAAAGTTGTATTAAATAGGGAAAACAATTACTTATAAGATTGATTTTAACACAGTAGGAGTAGTAAAAACATGTGGCATGTTATAGGGACTAAGTACAAAATGTTTTCAAGTAAGGAAAGTACATGTTAAATAACTAACAACATATTTGTGCACATAAATAAGGTAGAGTACGATTTTAATTCTGAAAGTTAGTTCAAAGTATCACAAATGAGATTGAAAATTACAGGGAACCAGCACTAACTAGGGAAAGTATCACAAAAGTAAGGAAGCAATTCAAAAAAATCAGTACATAATTACAAGAAAAATACAAAAAATCACAGATTCAGGGAAGATTTCACAGGTCTAAGGAGATTACACAAAAATCTATATAAATTATCATGTGAACAATCAATAAAACAAATAGTTGGACATATTAAACGATAGATAACGTGATTGAACAAAATTAGAGAAACCCTAAGAACGGATTAGGGAAAGAAGCACAAGAGCATATAGAACATACATGAAACCTAGAATGTTCATGAGAGACATGCAAATACATCGCAAACAGACTCAAACTTCAAATCGAATCCAGAAGTGTTAGGGTTTCTTAACGAAAATGAATCGAGAAAAAGGAAAGACTCAAGTGATGTTTAAACATGTTAAACATCACAAAGTAATTGCTTAAAATTAGAAAGGAACCCTTTTTATAAAAAGGTTTTGAAGCCCTAGTCTGGAAAATGAGGAAATCGTTTGAAATCAGAGAAATCTTTTTAGGAAAATAGGTGAGAACCTTTAAAGACACATAGATCCATCACATATCTAAAATTATCGGAGAATTTAAAGCTAGGGTTTCCAGAAAAATGGGAGAGGTGATAGAATAGGTCAAGAACCCATAGATCCTTAATAAAACAAGAAGAAGTTCTTACTCACAAACGAAAAATGGCATGAGACAGGCTGATAAACAAAGTTCCAAACCGGAACCAGTTGGGGTTCCCTTCAGAAGATCTCAAGGATCCAAGAAATTGAAGAGCCATGGTGTGTAGAAGACCAGGTCCGGTTGGAGAAGACGTAGAAACATCATAGGAGGGGTTAACGCCAGTGACAACAATTAGGGTTTGAGTTAGGTCTCAGAGAGAATTTGGAGAGGAAGGAATTCATGGGAGGTGCAAATAAGAGAATGGTGTAGGGTTTTGGGGGGTCGCTGGATTAAAAAAGGAAAGAAATAACGTGGACCGTTGATCTAGGAGATCAACGATCGAGATTAAAAAGGGTAGGTTAGGTTCCGGGTTAGGGTATGGGTCGGTTTTAATTGTAAAATTGAGCTGGGAATTGGGGTCCTGATTTGGCTATAATTGAAAGCCAATTTGTCTATAATTTAAATAGCCAGTTTTTCCTATTTAATTTATAAAAAAAATAGTACATAATTTCTGAAAAGATAATTTAGAATTCTAAAATGATTTAGGCTTCATATTATCAATTTAAAAATACAGGATCCAATTTTATGCATATAAAACATAATTATATCTTAAAAGGGCTAACATTATAATTATGTGCAATTTAGCTTTAAAAATACTAAATGTAATTGCAAAAAATATATAAAAACTACCTTTGCCATACTTTGGCATAAATATAGAAATCCAATAGATGCATTATCAAAAAAATAATTTTGGAAATAATTATTCGGGAATTTGTGGATAAAAAAGGGAGAAAATTAATCAATTTAAACCTTTACAATTATGGGAAAAATAATTAAAACCTTGGGCATGCTTATATATGTATATATATGTTATTTTGAAGGTATTCTGCATATTTAACAATATATAAGGGAACACTGGGTATCAACAGCTGCCTCTCTTTACCCGAGAAGCATGAAAGAGTTTTTGGGTAAAGAAATGATGGCCAATTTTGACCGAGCGATACAGTTCAAGAAATTAGGCCGCACCCTAGCTTCTGAACTTCCTATATATCCTTGGTTATATAGGAATCAGGCCATATATAGTTCAGGATCCATCGGCGGATTATACCGATGAAGCGATTTAAAGAACGTCGCAACATCTAGGGCTGTGTGAGTGAACGATTTACGGGAATGTTTAGGTTTTATATGGCTGAAGGAACTGGAGCGGGATCGCTCCAGATGGGATAGCCGTTGCTCACTGGGTTACTTGCCAATAAATGATGCAAGCATATATTGCGTAACTTAAACATGATGCAGATTCCCGTTGGACCATGAATGTTGTCTTCAGACGATGAGGATGATGTCCTTAGAACATGATGTCCTGGGCCATGAAGCGTATGATAAGGGATTCGTAGGCCATGAAATGATGTTCTCGGGCTATGAGGATGGTGCTTCTGAACGATGACACCTTTGAATAATGATATGTAAAAGATTGAAAGAGATCATCAGGCCATGAAATGGTGTTCTCGGGCTATGAGGATTGTGCCTCCGAACGATGACGCCTTTGGATGAGTTAGTGATATTTCAGCCTATGAAGGATGCTGTAGTATGATGTGGACAAGATAGATCTCAGTCTTGCAAATTGAAGGGCAGAGCTTGGCCCGTAAGAAAAGCGAGATAAATAGTGCTTGAGATAGTGCATAGTTTCGAAGAAAATTAGAGGCAGAGCTTAACCTTGGAAGGAAGAATGGTAGCCTTATGAACGTTGGAAGACAGAATAGTAGCCCTATGCAATGCAGATGCAAATGGAGGTATGGCTTAATCTCAGAAGGTAGAATGGTAGCCTTATGCAAGAATGCAGATGGAGACGATGCTTAGTCTCAGAACGAAGAATAGTAGCATTATGCAAATTGGAAGGAAAAATAGTAGCCTTATGCAATGCAGAGAGATTGGAAGGCAGAATGGTAGCCTTATGCAATGCAGATGCAGATGGAGGTAGGGCTTACCCTCGGAAGGCAGAATGGTAGCCTTAAGCAATACAGATGTAGAGGGAGACAACGTTTAGTCTCGGAAGGCAGAATAGTATCCTTATGCAAATTGGAAGGAAGAATGGTAGCCTTATGTAATGCAGATGTAGAGGGAGACAATGTTTAGTCTCGAAAGGTAGAATAGTAGCCTTATGCAAATTGGAAGGCAAAATGGTAGCCTTGCGCAAATTGGAAGGCAGAATGGTAGCCTTATGCAGATGTAGAGGGAGACAACGTTTAGTCTTGGAAGGCAGAATAGTAGTTTTATGAAATGCAAAGGGAGACAATGTTTAGTCTCGGAAGGCGGAATAGCAGCCTTATACAAATTGGAAGGCAGAATGGTAGCCTTATGCAGGAAATAAGACAACAAATGACAGTAGAGTTTTCTTAGATCATACTAGATTGCGGCATTGTGATTACAGGGAGCCTTGTGACATACGAAACATCACTGGAGTGTGCTAATAGCAAATGTTGGCAAGTGCAACGGTTCTAAGAATCGTATTCTTGAACAATGTTTGTCCCATGGGTGTATAGTATGTTTAATTATTTCGCAATGCTAGTGCGTCCAAAGAAAAATCATGAGTTTTGTAAGGGGGAGGTTAGTTTGTGTCCCTGCTGGTTTTGCTTGGCTCGTTCGGCTTTGATCTAGTGATATTGTATGTATCATTGGGGTAGTGTTGCTAAACAAAGCAATTTCAATAATAAACATGCATGATTTTGTAAAAGTATGACATAAATGTATAATAAAAGAAAGCTTTTAGATGAATCGACGACTGTGACGAGGTTCAGGACATCGCAACCTCTCCTGCTACGGAATTTTGAGGGTCCTCCTAAAATTTCTACCCTAGTTTGATGGGTTGACATTTCTACTGTTGCTCATGCGGCGACAGGCTAAAATTACTTTGGAATTTTGAGGGTCCTCCTCAAAATTCTGCCCCAGTTTCCAATTGTGAGGGAAATCGAAATTTTATTGAATTGAGATCGAACCCATAGGACTGCCTACGTATCCCCTCTTAAACGTGAATAGGTTAGGCGTAGTTCAATTTACATCATATAAGGAAAGAATAAAGGTTACACATAGTAACGCTTGACTACATCTGAATTGATTAGCTTTGGCCAGACTTCTCCATCCATTTCTACAAGTATGAGGGCTCTGCCTGTCAGAACCCGATGAACCATATATGGACCCTGCCAGTTGGGAGAGAACTTCCCTTTGGATTCATCTTGATATGGAAAATTATTTTTCAACACCAGTTCCCCCGGTATGAACTATCTTGGCTTGAGTCTTTTGTTGAAGGCTCTAGACATTCTGTTCTGATAGAGTTGACCATGGCAGACTGCATTCATTCCCTTTGCGTCTATAAGGGCTAGTATCTCATAACGACTTTTCACCCACTCTGCTTCATCAAGATCAACTTCCTGTATGATCCTTATGGAAGGAATTTCTACCTCAGTGGGAATGACAACCTTTGTACCGTAAACCAACATATAGGGAGTTGCCCCGGTTGATGTATGGACTGTGGTGAGATACCCTAATAGAGAAAATGATAACTTCTCGTGCCATTATCTGTGATTCTTTATCATTTTCCTCAATATCTTCTTGATGTTCTTGTTGGCGACTTCTACAGATCCATTCATCTAAGGTCTGTAGGTTGGAATTCTTATGTTTGATCTTGAAAGTTTCGTACATAACTTTTATCAGGTCTCTATTGAGGTTGGAGCCATTATCATTAATGATTGACTCTGGATCGCCTAACACGTTGGATTGGTTGGTAATTTGTGAGTCACAATAGACATACTCAGACCAGTCATGTCAATACGACCAAGCGAATATATCCTCACACTGCTTTAGAAATTCTATGCATTCTTTCTTCTCCATTGGCGATAGGTGAATTCTGACTTGTGTTTCCTTGACATTTCCTGCATCTCCCAGGTTGACGATTTCGGTCTTGTCCAGGTTAGACTTAGGTCTGTTCTCAAAATTCTCAACTTCCTTGACACTCTCGTTAGGTATGTCATCTTCCTTTGAATCAACCTCTATTTGTTACGTTGTCTCATTACATATCATAGTCATTGGTTTATCTAGACAAATAATAGTAATGCTATATTGGTAAAGTAAGGAGATTAAAATGATAGCAATAAATCTTAATTCATAAGAAAAATCAAACATGGTTTTGATAAATCGAATAATTATTTTGAACATCGAATATCTTATTGTGGGAAGTGAAAAATACGAAAAGAAAATCATTTAGTAAATAAAATAGTGAATAATACTTGTTTTACCCTTGCTAACCCAAGTCTCCTTCTGCTCACAGCCTGTATGGAATGGCCTTCCTCCCCCTCCTCTTCGAGAATAACACAGCAGTCCATATCACTGTCCTCTAGAAACAAGTTCTTCACTGCTGCAAGTGCTTCTTCTTCATCCGACCCATAAATAATGTCGACCTATTAGAAGGTCTACTCCAGATGCGTTTTTGGTTGCTCTAATGGGTAGTAAGGACCATGCCATGGTGGCAACCAGCTATTGAATTCTTCCCATGTGTATTCATATCCCAAACCGAAAGTAGTGCCATGTTTCTTGAGTTTTATGGGTTTAGAGATTCCTTGGAGATTCTTGCCGCACCCTTTGCCAGGTTTGTACCCACTCCAACTTAGTATACTCTCGATTTTGCTATCCCACCATTTGTCTTTGTCGACAGCATTGACCCGCTCAATATGGTGGTAAGTTTCTCCACCCAACTTCCTTCTTTTTCGATCGTCGAAATGGTCTGGCAACTGTATATAGGGTTGCTACTGTCACCGTGAATGAGCACTTCCTGGTGATTCCAATCAAATTTTACTGCCTGATGTAGTGTTGATGCTACGACCCTAGCAGCATGAATCCATGGTCGTCCAAACAGCAAGTTGTAAGACGCTAGTACATCTGTTACCTGGAAATCAACCTCGAACTAGGTTGGTCCTATCTGTAGACATTGACTAATCTCACCAATGGTGGACCTCTGAGAACCATCGAAAGCTTTCACATTGATTGCTCCATCCTTTATCTCATGAAGCCCTTTACCCAATTTCTTTAGCATTACCAACAGACAAATGTTAATACTGGAACCTCCATCAATCAGCATCCTGGTTATGAAATAATATTCACATTGCACGGTGATGTGCAGTGTTTTGTCGTGCTCCAGCCCTTCAGGCGGTAGCTCGTCCTCATAAAAGGTGATCTTATGGCTTTCCACCACTTCTCCTACAATATTAGCCACTTCCTTGCTAGTGCTGTTACTTGGTACATACGCTTCATTTAGCACCTTTAACAAAGCATTCTTGTGCATCTTGGAATTTTGCAGCAAAGAGAGAATAGATATTTGCGCTGGTGTCTTGTTTAACTGGTCAATGACCGAATATTCCTTGGCTTGTATTTTCCTCCAAAGGTCGTCCGGACCTGTGTCAATGAGGGGTGGTCGATTGGAGTCCTGCTTTCTTGATTCAGCTAGATGTTGAAGGGTATAGACTCTACCAGTTCTTGTTATACCCTATGTTGTGACAGTTTCTTTAATCCTGACCCTGCCTTTCCTTCCCTCCTCGGCTGATAGTCTCAGGATACAACTTTTCTATAGAATGGTGGCATGGTTGACATCGCCACTGGGATAGGCGCGGCTATCCTCACTTCGAATGGAACATGTGCCTTGGGTGGCAAGACCACAACCTCAAATGATGCAGGTGCATTTGCTGGAGAAACGAATTCAACCTCAATTGGTACCAGTGTTTTTGCGAGTGGCGTTGCTTCAAACTCAAGAGGTATAGACCTATTCACCTTAGTTTCCTCACACGGTTAGATTTGGACTATGACCGGATTGAGAGTAATTGTTGGTTTCTTTAGGTCATCACCTTCTGCGATAAACCCGATGGGCCCCTCAGGATCCTAATCAACTCCTACTTCAATCATGTGGGTACCTCCACCACTATGGTCTGGCAGAGGGTTATTGCAGACATTTGGAACAGGTTCCTTTGCCACAATGATCTTGTTATCAATCAAAGACTGTATCTTGTCTTTCACGGAATGACATTTATCGATGGAGTGCCCTTTCATGCCGGAGTGGTATGCACAGGACTTGTTTGGATTAACCCACTGAGAAGGATTCTCAGGGTTGCAGCAAGGATGGGGTGACATAACTAGAAGCTTTGAGCTTCTCATACAACTTATTGATGGTTTCAGTGATAGCGGTATATTATTTTGGAGGTCTGCGATCAAAATTAGGTTGGGGTTTAGGGAAATTTTGGCGTGCAGAGGGTGATTGATAATGGGATGGTTGAGCATTATAAGTTTGGTGGACATGAGTGGGTTGGGAGTATCTGGGTGAAGTAGGTTGATATGTTAGGGGTGGAGATGATTGATAAGTTGGTAGCAGAGCTTGGTACGAGGGTGAGGGTGCTTTGTAATTCGGGTTTGGTCGGTATGTGAGTGGAGGTGTTGGGTAAGTTTGGTATTTGAGTAGAGACTTGGTCATTTGTGCAATCATCACGGCCCCCACGTCCCTTTTCTTTGATACACCATTAGACTGTAAAACCTTATCCGTAGCTTTCAAGGCATCGAAATTTGTAACCATACCACTTTTAATACATTATTTAATTCTTTCACCTAATTTGATAATTTTAGAGAACTTGTGGTTCTCAATCAACAGTCGTTCATAGTACTGCGGGTCCTGAGCTCGGACAAAGAACTTGTTTACTTGCTCCTTTTCTGAGGCCGGTCTGACCTTAGCAACTTCGGACCTCCAACGAGTAGCATACTCTCGAAACATCTCCATAGGCTTATTCTTCAAATTCTAGATATAGAACACGTCTGGCGCATTTTCTGTGTTAAACCTGAACATGTCCATAAGGTCATATGCAATGCCCACCCAACTTGACCACTTCTTGGGATCTTGGCTGATGTACCAAGATAATGCATCTCCCTTCAAACTCTCATGAACAACATGCAGATCCTTTCATCCTTCCCTACTCCAACTATCTTGTCATAAATATCCACAGATGGACTGTTGGATCACTTGTACTATCAAACAATTTGAACTTAGGAGGTTTGTACCCCTCAGGCAGTTCAACATCAGGCTGTATGCAAAGTCCCTCATAGTTCAGCCCCTCGATTTCTTTGCTTCCCTTAATGCCCTATATTCGGCTGCTTAGTTTCTTAAGTTCCTCGGCCAAGTTCATAATAAGCATATCTTTTTCATCGGACTCAGGTGTGCGTGAGATAGGTTGGGTGGAGTGTGGCATGGTCTCCACATAGATAGGATTGTTATGGTGACCTGGTGTATAGGTGTGGAGATGGTCGTTTTTAGAGTTCTGAGGTTCTAGTATTAGTACTGAAGTGTTGTTTAGGGTATGGCAGGTGTCACATTGGATCTTTGGTGGAACAGTATGATGGTGATGTGCGGGATGATTATGTTGTTTTGGGATATTTTGAGGAGGTGTAGGGTTTTAAACACTGATAAAGTTGATATCTGGGATACTGAGGTAAAATGACAGGTTTGCTAGATTACGAACCTGATCGATCTCTTCCAGGAATTTCAGCAGTTTCTATTCAAGTGTAACACATTCTCGTTAGGAACCCGAATACACTGGCCATCAGTAGCCTCTCCCCATTCAGTTATGTTCTCCTTCCTGATGTTGTTTAAATTTTCTATTTTATTCTTGCCTTTGTCCTTGCCTTTAATAGGACTAAGAGGAGGAGTGGGTAGAGGGCCCCTGGATCTTGTGAAATAAGATAATGATGCCAGAGTGCACGAACTAACCTTTCGGGGAAGGGGAATAAAAATAAAGAAAACAAAAATAAAAATCAAAGGTAATCAAGTCAGTGAGGATTATAAAAATTATTGAAATATTTAAACACATAGTGCGGGACCGTAAAGCGTGTCCTAGTTTGGGAACCTATTGGTGCCCGAGGTAGGCCTAGCGATAAATAAACTTGGAGAACTTTTAATTCTAAATGCCTCATTTTATTGATAAAAATAGGCAAATCACAAAACGACACTAAATAATCAAGAAATAAAAGCCACTAATGGCCATTGGCCTTATTACATTCATAAAGAGAAAAAGTAAATTCCTATCTATTTGGTCCAAGAGGGACCTTCCCCAGATTCGACATCCATGGCTCCGTCAAAGAGCTTCACCAATTCACGAAGTCCTAACAACAGGTATGCTCTGGCTAGATGTCCATTTCGGTCCCTTCAGCCTTTTGACAGTCTTCAACACTTTTGAGAAATTTTCCCTCTAGTTCTACTATGCCTAGCTCCAAGTATCCTAGTCTTTTGTTGGAACTGATAGTTATGTCTTTCCATTCCTTAATCAACTTCTTATTGGATTCTTGTATCTCGCAGTGTTCGCTCTCGTTTTCACGGATTCTTTTGCACAGCTATTTGTACTTGACTTGCGCCTCGGCCTTTTAATCTATAATTCTATGACCTTGAATGAACCCTGGCCGGCCCAGACCATCCCAATTGTATCCCAATCAACCAGAATAGAAAGGGGTACAACCGGCATGATATCTATCTGGATCGATGGTGTCTTTACCCATTACGATCTTGTAGTGCCACATGTGCTGGGCTTGGCACTTGTGGGGACTATCATTATTTTGGAAGTCAGCTCGAAGATAGATCATCTTGTTGACCTTGGGTATGACTTGGTTTCTACCTACTTGCCTTATAACTCAAAGATGGACGTAAGGGTATGTTCCTTATAGACCAATCAGTATTAGGAAAGGTGCATCATTGGATCGGGTGCTGAACTCCTCTATTGGAAACCACTCGAACATCCATTGAACATGTTTTTCAGTCAGATTATCAAAGAGCTCAACCCATTCTTTGGCATTCTCAGGCTGAGCGAACATGTCGGGGATGTAATTCATTCGCTTTGGGTGGTGGAAAGCGATGTGATCATCCCAAGCCCTTCGCTGAATTTCTTGTCGGTATTCGCCCTTTTGGAGATATTCCATGAGCCAAAGATGGAGTAGTAGATTGCAGCCTTCGAAGTGTCTCGCTACTTGTTAACACTTCTCTAAGGCTCGGTATATGTCTGCAATGATCATAGGTACAATGTTGAATGTCTGCCCACCAATCCCTTCCATTAGGGTCTTGGTTAACATAGCCAGTCTAGTATGGATTCTCCCTTTCTTCGTTGGTAACACGATCAGACCCAGGAAGCAAAATATGAAGACAAAAACCCTGTGATGGATATGTCCCAAGGATGTGATGGCACACTCGTCATGGTAGGTACGGTATGATTTGTTGTGATCGTACCTTTCATACAGGTAGTCAAAAGAGATGTATGATTCCTTTAGGCATACCAATTCTGCATTCTTCTTCACACCCATAATTTTGAGGAAACACTAGCCTGTGCGATTCTCAGGCTTTAGCAAACCTGGGGTTTCCCACACTAGACCGGCTAGTCCTACTATCTCCTCTTGCAAAGGTGTCATCTCGATGTTTCCAAAGATGAACATGGCCCTTCCACAATCCAAAAACAAAGTAGCAGCTTCCATTATCATGTTTTTAGGCTGGATCTCCAGGAGGGATGGTACATTGCCTAGCTATTTTATGACGAGAGTTTTGTCACTTGAATCTGAATCTTCCCACCAATTTAGCAATCTTGAGTGGATATTGGTGACCATGCCGAATCTGGGGACTTCCTGCCTCATATTTCTGCAAGGCAAACAAGGTTAGGCCCTTACCCCCACCACACTCGACTATTTAACACTAGAAATTAGGATGAAGCATTTAGTTCTCCAAATAAATGCACGGAACGTGATGATGTCCATTTTGTTTTAGGGAAACCCAGTGGACTTTCGGACAAGGCTATCTTAAAGGATCATTTTATAGACAACATAACTAACTCGGCTAGGTTTGATCATGATGCAAGCGCAATTTAAATAGAGTAAGGTTTCTATAGGGTTTTAGAATGGTACACTTGAGCGGACAACTCAAGGGGGAAGGCGCGGAACTGTCGACTGCACCGCTGATCAACTAGTTTTACCGCTAACAAGCCTTTCTGAATTTAGGGATAATGATATTGGAAGGTTGCAACAACTCATCAAGCGTTGCTATAGTATTTGTTTGGGATGAGTGGAGTATAATGTTGAGCATGATTATACAATAATTAAAATCATGTTGACATGTATTTGCACGCTAAGAAAGTGATAAAATACAGCAGTTTTAAAATAAGGAAACAAGAAAGATACGTCAGTTTTGCTTTTGAAAAAAAAAAGAAATTAAACTCTTAAATAAATTTAAACAAATAATTGCACATTGGGGGGGGGGGGGTACAAATTCACAAAAATAATATGAAATGGTAAAAGCCTAAATATCCCCAACAGTGTCATCATGCTGTCGCGCCCCCTTTTTTCCTTGCGAAATCGGGTTTATGATATTTTGGTATGGGACAACTCGTTCCTTTTGGGAAAGGGGTTTGAATTTTTGAAAAGTCGCCACCTAATGATTTAAGGTGCGTTAGAGCACATATAAGGTTCATCTATAACTATGTTTGGTAACCCGAGATAGGGTAAGGGCTTGAAATTATCCTAAGGGGAAGGTGTTAGGCACCCCTCAGGATCCACAAGTGTGGTTCCCGACCAAACAGTTTTTTGTGAATTTGTACAATTAGCAAATAAACAAGTATGGCTCAAATAGTAAAGGATTTAAATACACAGGTGTAAGAAAACAACTAATGAAAAGGCTAAATTTCGAAAAGAATTGCAATCTAAGCATATTTATGAATATAAAGGGGGGTGTCCTAGATTGGTTAGCCTATAGGATCACATCAGTACAATGCCCGGTAATCACTCCTTAGAAAGGGGCTACACGTGGCATTATCACACCGGTCATCATATCCATATCTACCATTTCCCGCCCCGTGAAGGTAATTAAGGCGAAGTTTGCTCTCGACCCTTATTGCATGCTGTTACCCGTCCATTCCTATCAGTCCCGGAGGAATTCAGGACTCTTATCCTATAAGGGTGAGGTAGACCGTCAGGTTTAAAATGCAAAATACTAGGTGACATATAAACACACATAGAACTGCATTTAGGGGGTAAAACACAGAAATCGGATAGTAGGCTCAGATATACCTCCACAAGTAATGCACATAGACAACACGACTCATGCACAATTAAGCTCTAAATTCAGATCCTAACAAGGTATTTAAGTGAAAATAGTAGAACCAAATTTATTACATAACTCAGAAAATATGTCTGAATCAGGCTTGCCTACTGATTTTAACACGTTGACAGTTAAACACTAACCACAAAGACGATTCTGGCTTTATTTAAAGTTGATTGCCTAAGGCTTGCCTAGGCACAAAATATAGCTGACTACATTTTATATACTGAAACAAGGCAGGTTCTTTAAAGCGGACTCTTGAATCCTTATAGTCATGATATCTAATGAAAAATCAAGGCAATTTTTGAAAGAACTTATTTTAGAGAAAATAAATCATTAGTTAAACCACTTTCGAAACGAACTAAAACAATTATTGGGTTGATTTATTTAAGTAAACTAGTTGAGATCTATAGGCAGAATTTCTAGACTTATTCCCTATAGGCATGACATCTTGTTGTTTAACACTGATTTTTGAAACTTTGCAGGCATGATGACCAATGAAAGAAAACATGTAACACTTGTTATAACAGTAGCTAGATTAAATTATATCCTATAGGTTTGGCATCAATTTGTGAAACTGATTTTGATACCTATTAAACATGATTTCTAAAATGGTAAGGCAAGTATAGTAAAATCCTATTAAACATGATTTCTAACATGGTAAGGCAAGTATAGTAAAACCCTATAGGCGTGGTTTCTAACATGGTAAGCGCCAAACTTAGTAAAATGCAAAGTCCTATAGGCATGATTTCTAATATGGTAAGGCCAAACATTGTAAAATGTAAAGCCCTATAGGCATGGTTTCTACATGGTAAGGTAAGTATAATAAAACCGTATAGGCATGGTTTCTACCCACCTTACCCCACAAACAAGTAAATACCCGCCATTTTCACTAGTTAGCCCGATATTCATTTTTAAATTATTACAGACCATGTGAATGAATCACATAAGAAAAGTAAAAATTATACGATCGAGAGCCTGAAACAGACCCAGAATTTCAGCACTTGATTAGGACTTCCTCCCTGAATTATGTAATAAACCACCTCAAGTGCCAAGATTGTTCCATAGCCTTTCTCATATCTGGGTGTGTCAGAGTTCCCTAAGGACCTCAAGGGATCCCGGGAAGTGCTCATACCCAAATTGCATAACCAAGATAGAATAAGTGCAGTGTGGAAAGGCCAGCTTTTAGTTTCTACCCACCTTACCCCACAAACAAGTAAATACCCGCCATTTTCACTAGTTAGCCCGATATTCAATTTTAAATTATTACAGACCATGTGAATGAATCACATAAGAAAAGTAAAAATTATACGATCGAGAGCCTGAAACAGACCCAGAATTTCAGCACTTGATTAGGACTTCCTCCCTGAATTATGTAATAAACCACCTCAAGTGCCAAGATTGTTCCATAGCCTTTCTCATATCTGGGTGTGTCAGAGTTCCCTAAGGACCTCAAGGGATCCCGGGAAGTGCTCATACCCAAATTGCATAACCAAGATAGAATAAGTGCAGTGTGGAAAGGCCAGCTTTTAGTTTCTACCCACCTTACCCCACAAACAAGTAAATACCCGCCATTTTCACTAGTTAGCCCGATATTCAATTTTAAATTATTACAGACCATGTGAATGAATCACATAAGAAAAGTAAAAATTATACGATCGAGAGCCTGAAACAGACCCAGAATTTCAGCACTTGATTAGGACTTCCTCCCTGAATTATGTAATAAACCACCTCAAGTGCCAAGATTGTTCCATAGCCTTTCTCATATCTGGGTGTGTCAGAGTTCCCTAAGGACCTCAAGGGATCCCGGGAAGTGCTCATACCCAAATTGCATAACCAAGATAGAATAAGTGCAGTGTGGAAAGGCCAGCTTTTAGTTTCTACCCACCTTACCCCACAAACAAGTAAATACCCGCCATTTTCACTAGTTAGCCCGATATTCAATTTTAAATTATTACAGACCATGTGAATGAATCACATAAGAAAAGTAAAAATTATACGATCGAGAGCCTGAAACAGACCCAGAATTTCAGCACTTGATTAGGACTTCCTCCCTGAATTATGTAATAAACCACCTCAAGTGCCAAGATTGTTCCATAGCCTTTCTCATATCTGGGTGTGTCAGAGTTCCCTAAGGACCTCAAGGGATCCCGGGAAGTGCTCATACCCAAATTGCATAACCAAGATAGAATAAGTGCAGTGTGGAAAGGCCAGCTTTTAGTTTCTACCCACCTTACCCCACAAACAAGTAAATACCCGCCATTTTCACTAGTTAGCCCGATATTCAATTTTAAATTATTACAGACCATGTGAATGAATCACATAAGAAAAGTAAAAATTATACGATCGAGAGCCTGAAACAGACCCAGAATTTCAGCACTTGATTAGGACTTCCTCCCTGAATTATGTAATAAACCACCTCAAGTGCCAAGATTGTTCCATAGCCTTTCTCATATCTGGGTGTGTCAGAGTTCCCTAAGGACCTCAAGGGATCCCGGGAAGTGCTCATACCCAAATTGCATAACCAAGATAGAATAAGTGCAGTGTGGAAAGGCCAGCTTTTATGTGTCCAAGTTTAGAGTAAATTCAAGGGTCCCAAGGCAAGGCTCACACAAAAGGGGCAGAACCTAGTGGTCTAAGAGTGTATGTGAGAGTGCTCGACATAAATTTAATAGAGTTGAGTTGGAAATAGTTTTGACAATGATTAGCTTGAAATAAGTTTTGAAAGGCAATAGAAGAGTTTGCCTTAGTGAAAACCATCTTGAAGAAGAAAAGAAATCGGACAATCAGTAACTCAAGACCAAATCAACATACATAATTCAAACACAAACAGTGAAAGGAGGAATTGGGGAAAAGTAGTTCATATGTGAAAGCATATTTGCACATAGGTTAACACCAGATAAGTACACCAGAACTTAAATAGTCACAGCAATAGTCTATCACAAAGTGTTCATGCCATGAGCTTAACAACATTAGATTTAAGGGGTGCTAAACAGTGTTACACATTAGGTTTAGGGGAAAGGGTTCAGGATCACATAGTAACTAGCTGTCATGCTTATAATGTATTGGGGGTTAGGGGTAGGGCAGAATAGTAGTAGAAAATGTAAGAAAGCAGTAGACATGATGAATTATAGGATAATCACATGGCAAAATAGGTATGCTAATTGCAAGGGAGACAACAGAACTACAAGTAGAAGCATAAAAGAAACAAAAGGAAGTACAATACAAATAGAGACATATTGTTTTGGCTATTGTAAATTAAACTGAAAACATACCAGTAAAAATAAGAGAATAGGTGCATAGTGAGGAGTGAAGAGCAGTACAATAAAGGGAAGTAGAGCAATAGTGCGTAGAGCAGTAGAGTAGAAGAATAATAAAGTAATAGAGCAATGTAACCACTCAGTTTTGGCTTGTAACCAACTGAGTATCGAGTAAGAGAGTATCTATGTGTGTAAGAGAGAGTTCAGAACAATGTAATTGTTCGTCCCATGCTAAAGAGAGGGTAGAGTATTTATAAATGTAGAACATGCAGGAAAATAAGGTAATAAGTACTGACTTAGCCCAATTATAGAAATAATAAAAATCAGAATCAATTATAAACCTAAACTTTCTTCAATTAGGGATTCATAGTTCAAACAGGTACAAGTTGTATCAAATAGGGAAAAGAATTATTTATAAGACTGATTTTACCAGAGTAGGAGCAGTAAAAGCATGTGGCACGTAATAAGGACTAAGTACATAATATTTTCAAGTAAGGAAAGTACATGTTAAATAACTAACAACATATTTGTGCACATAAATAAGGTAGAGTACAATTTTTATTCTGAAAGTTAGTTCAAAGTATCACGAATGAGATTGAAAATTACAGGGAACCAGCACTAACTAAGGAAAGTATCACAAAAGTAAGGAAGCAATTCAAAAAAACCAGTACATAATTACAAGAAAAATACAAAAAATCACAGATTTAGGGAAGATTTCACAGGTCTAAGGAGATTACACAAAAATAATATAAATTATCATGTGAACAGTCAATAAAATAAATAGTTGGACCTATTAAAAGATAAATAACATATTTGAACAAAATCAAAGAAACCCTGTGAACGAATTAGGGTAGGAAGCACAAGAGCATATAGAACATACATGAAACCTAGAATGTTCATGAGAGACATGCAAACACATAGCAAACAGACTCAAACTTCAATCGAATCCAGAAGTTTTAGGGTTTCTTAACGAAAATGAATCAAGAAAAAGGAAAGACTCAAGTGATGTTTAAACATGTTAAAAATAACAAAGTAATTGCTAAAATCAGAAAGGAATCGTTTTTGCAAAAGGGTTTTGAAACCCTAGTCTGGAAAATTAGGAAATCGTTTGAAATCAGAGAAATGTTTTGAGGAAAACAAGTGAGAACCTTTGAAGACACATAGATCCATCACATATCTAAAAAGATAAGAGGTTTTAAAGCTACGGTTTCCAGAAAAGTAGGAGAGATGATAGAATAGGTCTAGAACCCATAGATCCGATAAAACGAGAATAAGTTCTTACTCACAAATGGAAAATTGCCTAAGACAGTCTGATAAACAAAGTTCCAAACCAGAACCAGTGGGGGTTCCCTTGATAAGATCACAAGGATCCAAGAAATCAAAGAGCCATGGTGAGTGGAAGACCAGGTCCGGTCAGACAAGACGTAGAAACATCATAGGAAGGGTTCACGCTGGTGACGGCGATTAGGGTTAGAGTTAGGTCTCAGAGATAATTTGGAGAGGAAGGGATTTATGGGAGCAAATGAGAGAATGGGGTAGGTTTTGGGGGTCGTTGGATTAAAAAAGGAAAGAAATAGCGTGGACATTGATCAGGGAGATCAATGGTCGAGATTAAAAAGGGTAGGTTGGGTTCCGGGTTTGTGTATGGGTTAATAGGGTGTGAGTCAGAATTAATTGTAAAATTGGGTTGGGAATTGGGGTCCTGATCTGGCTATAATTGAAAGCCAATTTGGCTATAATTTAAATAGCTAGTTTTCCGTATTTAATTTATAAAAAAATAGTAGATAATTTCTGAAAAATAATTTAAAATGCTTAAATGATTTAGGATATGTAATTTGCAATTTAAAAATACATGATCTAATTTTACGCATATAACACATAATTATATCTTAAAAAGGACTAACATAGCAATTATGTGCAATTTAGCTTTAAAAATACTAAATGTAAGTGTAAAAAATATATAAAAATTACCTTAGCCATATTATGGCATAAATATAGAAATCTGATAGACGAATTATTAAAAAAATCATTTTGGAAATAATTATTGGGAATTTTGTTGATAAAAAAGGAGAAAATAAATTAATTTAAATCTTTAAAATTATGTAAAAAATAATAAAAACCTTTGGCATGCTTAAATATGCATATATATGTTATTTTAAAGGTATTTCGCATACTTAAAAATATATAGAAAAAAATTGAGTATCAACAACCATGAAGTTTTTAATTTACCAGAATATGATGCTCATAAGTGGTACTGATTAAGTGTAATTATTTGGGTGATTTCAACCTGGTACAACTAGTGAAAGACTTATCATGCGGGAACTTCTTTTACAAGTGCATCTGGTACCGATATTGACATTTTCTTTAAACCACATGGCCTGAAATGGAATGGAAGAAATATACTAATAACTACCCAGCTACAACAATTAAGAGTGTCAACTAGAGGGAGCATAACAACAACACCTCCATGAAAGAGGAACAATTGGTAAGTAGTTTGTGTAAGAAAGTCTTTATTTTAGTAAATATTTTGGAAGTTGTTAGGTCTTTAAAATAGTCGGACTTAGTAGGCCAATTTAAACCTTTATTTTGTCTATGTAATGTACTTGGCAGACCAGTTTTTTGTGTCTATGTATGCTGCCTTGGCTGACTAGTTTAACTTGTTTAGAGCTCATTATAGTGAGCTATATATCTACAGCATTTGTTATCGAGTAATTGTGATTGGTATTCGTCAATATTCATCATCATTATTATTAAAAATTAGCACCATCAAGAATTACAAAGCCAATACAAGCTGAAAACTTTTATCAAAATAGAGCATAAAATTTAACTCGAACGTTCATATTAATGATGCATTGTTTCAATACACAATCTGCACAAAGAAGGAAAATTTGCAAATTATATTGACCCTAAGTGCATTGCCTTAGCACCATCCTATAAGTAGAATCCCTAAAACAAGTCCAGATTATGTAAACAACAAGTATAACAATTATCCACTTTGATCGAACCTTCTCTTTCTCATAGGTATTAACTATTTTTTTGGTAAGTAAAGATTTTTATTTATCAGTATCAATATGTACAAAACAAAATGGGCCTAGACATACCCTAGGCTCATAACATCTCTAAGTACTCAACTCTTATACTTATATGGATAAAAGCTTAATGTTTCAAGCTTCTTTACTAGTCTATTATTCATCAGCCCTCTACTTGTCACCTCTTGAACAATATGCCTTACTAGCACTTCTTTTATTTGTTGTTGCCCTTGAAATACTCGATTATTCCTTTACCTCCATATATGATATACCACACAAGCTAGCGCTACTCTATACAATTGTGCATCTGAGCTTCTACCCTTTGCATTCCTTTCTTGCCATTCAATTTCCTGTTGCCAGTCTAAGGCATCTCTGGAAATGCCTTGCCATTTCAGAACCTTTTCCCAGACCTCTTTGGATACCACACAACTAAAGAACAAATGATCTATTGCACATAGGACATCTCAAATCATCAGTTATTCTACAGTTGTTCAATTTGTCTCTTATGAGCAGCCGTCTCTGTATAGCCAAGTTTAGCACAAATATCCATTTTGGAGCTCCTACATTATTGCAAGTTAACCTTCTCTAAGTCACTTTCTGAAATTCACCTCTCATGGTATTGTATAATTTTTTAATCGATAGGGACTTCCACCCAGCCACTTCATTCATAGTTAATCCCCTTTCTTCAAAGTACTTCTTAGCCTTGATAATCTTTTGAACTATACAAGATGCATTCTTAGGATTAGCTTCATATATTGTTTGTCTCTTTGCATAGTATATATGTATCCATTGCAACCAAAGCTTGTCCTTCTTATTGCAGAGATTCCATAATAATTTGGAGATCACAGCCCTATTCCATGTTGAAATATCCAGTACATTGTAGCCCCCAATAGTTTTTAGCATACACACTTTCTCCAATGCTAGAAGAGCCTTTGTTGACGTTTCCATTCCCCCTGTCCATAAAAAGGTTCTACACACAGCTTCTATCTTCTTTATCAACTTTTTAGGTAGCACATATATCTGACACTAATATATTTGGATGGAGAATAGTACAATTTTGATTAGTTGCAACCTTCCAGCATATGATATTTTGATGTCCAGGAGGTTATTCGACCAAGGATTTTATCCACCAATAGTTGGCATTGAGATATTGATATCCTCTTGGTGCTACGTGGTATCCTCAGGTACTTTAAAGGTAACTCCCCTTTGTAAAAGCCCACAGCTTGTAGGATCTCCAGTGAACTTCATGTGGAACACCTCAAAAGTATATGGAACTCTTAGCAACATTTGATTTAAGTCCAGATGCTCTAGAGAATTCCTTGAAACATTCATACATCATTTGCACAAACACAGTATCTCCCCTACAGAACAGTAGCAAATCATCTGCAAAACCAATCTGAGTGATGCTCAGTTATCACATCTGGGGTAGAAATTGAAGTTAGGGTCATTCCTCAACTGCTTCAGATTCCTAGTAAGATATTACATGCCAAGCACAAATAAATAAGGTGACATTGGGTCACCTTGTTTTAGTCCTTTCCTAGCTTGAAATGGTTCAGTAGGCTTCCCATTTATAAGTATTGAATAGTACTTACACACTTCATCACCCATTGTACAAACTTATCAGGAATATTCATACTTGTTAAGACTTATTTAAGGAACTCCCATTCAATTGAGTCATACGCTTTCTGCATATCTAACTTCATCATGCATCTAGGTGAGATACTCTTCCTTCCATAACCCTTTACTAGCTCATGATTCAGAATTATATTATCAGTAATTACTCTCCCTGACACAAAACCTGATTGGCTAAGTATTAACTTTTAAAAGAGCAGAAATCACTCTCCTTGTTTGCTCAGGCATCTGATCATCGTGCCACCTAAGGAATTCACATGCAGCATGAGCTTACAATAGATAAAAATTGTGATTTGAGGACGGCCTAAAGATTAAGGCTATCAAAAAAATAGACCAAATACTCTTACTTTTCCTAAGTGGAAACAATAGAACATATGACCTAGGTTTTATTATTCCATGATGTTTGAAATAATGCAACACACCCACAATGACAGGAATACATCATTTTTTCACAATCTCATTATAGGATTTTAGCTCTGTAATTGTTTTCTTAGGATCCAGGTCATACAGCCACAAATTATCATACTCCGGGTGCACTACCCGCGGAGGGGGTTTAGCTAGTAGCTGCAGCGGCAACCCAGGCCAGGCCAGCTGTGGACGGCGATCCGCAAAAGTTGTTAGACAGATGGACCAGGTTGCACCCTCTAGTCTTCGGGGGCGAGCGTCATGAGGATGCCCAGGATTTCATTGACAGGTGCAGGGATAGACTGCACAACATGAGGATATTGGAGTCGCATGGAGTGGACTTCACTACTTTTCAGCTGGAGGGCAGGGCCCGTAGATGGTGGCAGTCTTATTTACTTAGTAGGCCAGCAGGCGCTCCTCCCCTCAATTGGGGTCTGTTCACTCAGTTGTTCAATGATTTGAATCATTTGGTTTTGGGGTTGATTCCTTGATTTAGCATTGTTTTAAGCATTTTGAGGGTTCGAGTAGGTCCTCCTCGTGATTTCAGACTTGTCGCTATGTTCGGGCAGGGCTCGGGAGCCCCGAGCGTCAAATGGTCAAGGATCGAGTGAAGTTTAAAACATATAAAAGGCTTTATATCTGCTGCTTCTGTCATAACCGCTTCTGCGGCTCTTAGACCGCAGAAGCAGTCGCCTTATCGCGGAAGCGGAAAGGGGTCAAGTGCTGGGAAACCGCAGAAGCGGCCCAGGGACCGCAAAAGCGGTTCTGCTTATGCGGCCCCCAGACCACAGAAGCGTTCGAGCCCCAATTGCCAAAAGCCGCAAGAACGGCCATTTTTCCGCAGAAGCGAAAATACTTCCGCGGATGCGAAAATAGCTGGGGACAGAAGGGTTCATTTAATTCGAGCTCAAGCTCATTTCTTTCACATTTCTCTCAACACTTAGACAATTTTGGTGATTCCAAAGAGGAGGTTTCAACATAACATTGCAAGGTAAGTAATCCCCACTCACTTTTAGTTCAAATACATAAACATTAGGTATTTTTAACACTAAAAATTAGGTAAAATCAAGAGATTTGGGCTAGACCTACGGTTTAATGAAAACTAAAGTTTTATCACATAATTTTCCATGTAATGAACTAGAAATCATATATTTGTGATCCTTAGGTGATAGAGAACAACTTCCTTCAAAAAATTTCGAAATCCGGACACGTGGGCCCGGGGTCGAAATTTAGGAAACTTTTGTTAAGGGTTAGAAAAGTGCTTAAATGGTTAGAATTCGATCTTGTAAGCCTTTATTTACCAGTTCTTACTTTGTTTGATTAGTTTGGGATCGTTCGGATTCAAATTAAGGACTTGGCCTCGTTCTTGGACTTTGGGAGTGCATTTTGAAGCAAGGTGAGTCTCCTTTCTAACCTTGTAAGAGGGAATTGTCCCCATAGGATTTTAAATGAGTAATTATTGCTAAATGCGGGGGCTACGTACATACTAGGTGACGAGAGTCCATGTGTAGCTACTATATGATAATTGTTCGGGTAGTTTAGGACCCATGTCATGTCTAATTGGGGAATATTTCTTATTTGAAATTGCCAATATGATCACTATGATTTGCTAGAGATTTAAGGAAATGAAAGGGAACATATGAGTTTGTTGAGCCTTGTAGGAATTCCCTTGTATGTAATTGATCCTTATGTGCTTTTCTTGATATTTTCTTGATGATTATGGATCGGGCCGATCGCCTCGGTGATAATAGATGCATCTATGGTTTGTGCCGCTCGGCCCTCGGTAATGCACAATTTATTTTCTATTGGAGCGGGTCGTCGACCTCGGCATGTCTATGCATGATTGTGCATGATTGATATGTTTACATTCAGTTTATGACATGATCACTCATTTATTATGATAAAGGGAAAACTGTTAATTTAAGTATGACAAGAACATGAATATGACTCTTCTATTAAACTTGTGTTATTGGAAATCCTTTATGCTGTATATCTCACTTTATCATATTATATTATCTTGAACTTAGTAAGTATCAAGTCGACCTCTCGTCTCTACTTCTTCGAGATTAGACGGGATACTTACTGAGTACATGTGGTTTATGTACTCATGCTACGCTTCTGTACTTAAATGTACAGGATTTGAGGCAGGTGGATCTGGACATCATCTTGGTGCGCATCAGTTAGCATGCTTGGGGACTTATACGGTGAGCTGCTTCTCTTTCATGCCGATCCGTAGCCGAATAAGTCCTTTCTTATACTTTTTGTTTCTGTCTATCCTGGTTCAGAAAGTAGGATAGTATATTATTCTTTTGTGTATATTCTACTAGTCGCCCGTAGTTTGTGATACCAGGTTCTGGCACACATAGTAGTAGACATCTATTTTGGGATTGTATCACTATTTTAGCACTTTCTGATCTTTACTGGTCTTATCTTTAAATTCAAAAATCTAGTATAACTGTCTTGGCTAAAATAAAATAAGAACTTAATAACATTTCCGCATCGGCTGGCCTGACAATGGTGTTAGGCGCCATCATGACTTATTATGGAAAATGGGTCGTGACACACATGTATAGGTTGACAAACACTGTGCTTCATCTGATGGACCTGGTCCATGACTGAGTTCATTTGTCATTCTTCAAAACTTTACCTGTTCTTGAGCCAACAAATTCCCCCCTTTTGATGATGACAAACTCTGTGCTTTCACTGATTAGAGAACCGGTAAGAACTCAGCTTAACCATCAACACTTAACTTATAAAATTTTACTTATCATCAAGGACCAGGTATAATTAAGTTATAAATATCACTTATTCAAAATAATGAGCAAAGCACAATATCTCTTCCCCCTTTTGGCATCATTGAAAAGTTACATACATAATGTGAATTCCAGATTTTAATAAGTACTCAAGGCCACTGGGGTAACTGCAAGTGAAATCATTGTGTAATTATCAATAATCAACAAACAATTTTTAACTATTAGGATCAGAATCGTCATAGAACAAGAGAAAAACTGCATTTATCATTGATATAGATATGCTTCCACAAACAGACCACAAAAGAAAGAGAAACTTTCAAAATATGAGTAAAAAAAAACATTCCTAATCTGGGTAACTAGGGGGTAGTAGACTGGTTCTGAAGATAAGTGCTGGAAGTCCTAGGGCTTGGAGGAACTAGAGGGTTGCGATTTGAGAAGGTTTAGCATATTTTGAAGCATCCCATCACTCTTCTCCTTTTCTTTTGCTAGCTCACTTCAATGGCCATATCTCTCAGTCTCCAATTCAGCCACACGAGCCTTGAGCCTAGCAAATTCATCATCTTTAGTTCCACATTCCTGAACGAAAGCCTTGACCTTGCTGTTGATGGTTGTCCTCAAAGATGAACCAGGTTCAACTGGGATAGCATTGACTGGATAGTCACAAGCCAGTAGAGTCTAAATAGCAAAATGTTCCTTGCTTGATGCCATTTCCCATTTATTCAAAGGCACATTCAACCTATCCAGAACTGTAGTCAAGATGAACCCATATGGAGTGGCATGAGCCTTAGAGCCAATAATGACCCTGTCTAGTAATTTAACAATTAAAGCAAGCCAGTTGATCTGTGTTCCTCTCTCCAGGCATTCCATAAGAACCAGGTCCATGTAATTTGCAGTGTGCCTTCTCTCTTGTCTAGGCAAGAGGCACTTGTTGACAAATTCAAACAAGACTGTCACGACCCATTTTACCATAATAGGTCATAATGGTGCCTAACACCATTGTCAGGCCACCCGATGGGAAAATGTGATTAAGTTCTCATTTTACCTTAGCCAATAAACAGTTATACTAGAGATTCGAACATAAAAGGTAAGACCAGTAAGGATCATAAAGTGCTACAATAGCAATACACCCTAAAATAAATGTCTACTACTGTGTGTGCCAGAACCTGGTGTCACAAGCTACGGGCAACTAGTAGAATATGCACTAAAGAATAACACATTATCCTACTGTCTGAATCATGATAGACAAAAGCAAAAGTACAAGAAAGGACTTCCTCGGCTGCGGATCGTCATGAGAGAGAAGCAGCTCACTGTAGAAGTCCCCAAGCATGCTCACTGCTTCATATCAGGATAATGCCCAGATCCACCGGCCTCAAAGCCTATACATTTAAGTACAGAAGCATAGCATGAGTACATAAACCACATGTACTCAGTACGTATCCCGTCTAATCTCGAAGAAGTAGAGACGAGAGGTCGACTTTATACTTACTAAGGTCAAGATAATATAATATAATAAGTGATAAGTAAAGCATGAAGGATTTTAATAACACAAGTTCAATAGAAGAGCCAAATTCATATTCTCGTCATAATTAAATTGCCTGTTTTCCCATTTCATATCAAATATGTGATCATGTCATAACTAAATGCAAGCACATAAATCATGCACAAACATGCTGAGGTCGGCGGCCCACTCCAATGGAAAATAAATTATGCACTGCCAAGGGTCGAGCTGCACGAACCACAGATGCATCTATTATCACCGAGGCGATCGGCCCGATACATAATCATCAAGAAAATATCAAGAAAAGTACATAAGGCTCAATTGTATACAAGGGAATCCCTACCAAGGCTCAACAACTCATACGTTCACTTTTCATTCCTTCAAGTCTCTAGCAAATCAAAATGATCATATTGGCAAGTTTAAATAAGAGATATTCCCCAATTAGACATGGCATGGGTCTGAAACTACCTAAAAAATTATCATATAGTAGCTACACACGGACTCTCGTCACCTAGTACGTATGCTGCCCCCGCATTTAGCAACAATTACTCATTTAAAAATCCTATGGGGATAATTCCCTCTTACAAAGTTAGAAAGGAGACTCAACTCGGTCCAAAGTGCACTCCCAATATCCAAGAACGAGCCCGAGTCCTTAATTCGATACCGGACAATCCCAAACTAATCAAACGAAGCAAGAACTAGTAAATAAAGGCTTACAAGGTTGAATTCTAGCTATTTAAGCAACTTCCTAGCCATTAACAAGAGTTTCCTAAATTCCGACCCTGGGCCCACGTGCACGGATTCCGAGATTTTTTGAAGGAAGTTGTTCTGTATCACCTAAGGATCACAAATATATGATTTCTAGTTCATTTCATAGCAAATTATTGGATTAAACCTTAGTTTTGGTTAAACCCTAGGTCTAACTCTAATCTCTTGAATTTTACCTAATTTTAGTGTTAAATCTACCTAATGTTTATGTATTTGAACTAAAAGTGAGTGGGGATTACTTACCTTGCAATGATGTGTGGAAACTCCCTCTTTGGAATCGCCAAAATCGCCTAAGTGTGGAAAGAAATATGGAAGAAATGAGCTTGAGCTCGTATTAAATGAGTTTATGTCCCCAGCGATTTTCACTTATGCGGAAAATGGCCGCTTATGCGGCTTCTTGGCAACTGGGGCTCAACCGCTTCTGTGGTATGGGGGCCGCATAGGCGGAATCGCTTATGCGGTCGCAGGGCCGCTTCTGCGAAATAGGGGAACTGAGCCGGACAGCTTTTGCGGTCTAGGGGGTCCAGGAGCAGGACCGCTTTTGCGGTTTCCCAGGACTTGATCCTTTTTGCTTTCCCGATGAGACAACCGCTTTTGCGGTCTCGCTTCTGTTGTCCAAGAGCCGCAGAAGCGGTTATGACAGAAGTAGCAGATGAAGTTTTTCTTAAGTTTTCAACTTCGCTCGAACCTCGACCATTTGACGCTCGGGGCTCCCGAGCCCCGCCCGAACATACCGACAAGTCTAAAATCACGAGGCGGACCTACTCGAACCTTCGAAACACTCAAAACAACGTTAAATTGAGGAATCACACCCCAAAACCCAATATTTCAAATCATTGAACTTCAAGTTCTAAACTTTCCTCCAACAGGTCAAAATGCCCTTAAACTACTCGGATTGACACCAAATTTTACGGGTAGGTCTTAACTAATATTCCGGACTCGTACCAAGTTTCGAAATCAAAATCTGAACCCGATACCCATGAAAACAACGATTTCATAGTTTATTTAATTCTTTGAAACTTAAACTTAACAATTTTACATAAATAAATCATTACTCGGGCTAGGGACCTCGCAATTCGATTCTGGGCATACGCCCAGGTCTCATATTTTCTCGCGGACCCTCAGAAATTGTCAAATCATGATTCTGGGTCCGCTTCCCCAAAGTATTGACCGAAGTCAAACTTGGCATTTTTAAAAAAACTTAAAGAAGCAACTCGGCTTAAATCTTGCTCAAAATTCTTCTAACTTCTAAACCACCCATCCCCGCAAGTCATAAATTAGCTAAAACAAGTGCGGAAAGTATTATTTAAGGGAATGGGGTTTGAGAATGCAAAACGACCAGTTGGGTCATTACATCCTCCACCTCTTAAACAAGCGTTCGTCCTCGAACGGATGTAGAAAGATACCTGGACTGCTGAATAAGTGGGAATATCGGCTCTGTATGTCCTCCTCGGACTCCCAGGTTGCCTCCTCGACCGGTTGGCCCCTCCACTGGACTCTTACCGTAGAAATCCTCTTGGACCTCTACTGGCGGTCTTGTCTATCAACAATGGCAAATGGCTCTTCCTCGTAGCCCAAGCTCTCATCTAACCGAATGGTACTAAAATCCAACACATGCGAATTGTCGGCATGATACTTTTGGAACATCGATACATGCAAGACTGGATGAACTCCTGATAAACTGGGAGTTAAAGGAAGCTCATAGTCAACCTCCCCAACTCGCCTCAACACCTTAAAGGGGCCAATAAACCATGGGCTCAACTTGCCCTTCTTTCCGAATCTCATAATGCCCTTCATGGGCAAAACCTTCAAGAGAACCTTCTCGCCAACCATAAATGATACATCACACACCTTCTGATCCACGTAACTCTTCTGTCTGGACTGAGCTATGCGGAGTCTCTCCTGAATCAATTTTACCTTATCCAAGACATCCTGAACCAAGTCTGTGCCAAGCAGCCTAACCTCACCAGGCTCAAACCACCCGATCGAAGAACGACAATGCCGACCATATAATGCCTCATACGGGGCCATCTCTATGCTGGACTGATAGCTGTTATTATATACAAACTCCGCCAAGGGTAAGAACTGATCCCATTGTCCTCTAAAGTCAATCACGCATGCTCTAAGCATATCCTCCAAAATCTGAACTGTCCGCTTTGACTGCCCGTCGATCTGAGGACGGAATGCCGTGCTAAGCTCCGCGCGGGTCCCCAACTCACTCAGAACAGCTTTCCAGAAATGGGAAGTGAAATGAGGGCCTCTGTCTGATATGATAGAGACCGACATACCGTGAAACCTCACTATCTCCCAAATGTTAAATCTGAGCATACCTGTTTGCCGTATAAGTAGTCGCCACTGGAATGAAATAGGCGGACTTGGTCAATCTATCCACACATGCTACGACCCGACTGGGCTCTAAAATATCCAATCTCACAAGTCTGCTAGCTAAAAACCGAACGTCCAAAGCTAATGGTCTCATCTCAGTTGGAATAAATGCCAAGCTACCCATATTGTCCGCCTTCCTACTCAAGGCATCCGCAACCACATTTGCCTTGCCTGGATGATAAAGAATGGTAATGTCATAATCCTTTAGTAGCTCAAGCCACCTGCGCTGCCTCAAATTAAGATCCCTCTACTTGAACAAATGTTGCAGGCTGCGATGGTCTGTATAAACCTCACATGACACTCCATATAAATAATGCCTCCATATCTTAAGAGCATGAAAAAATCGCCGCCAACTCTAGATCGTGCACAGGGTAATTTTTCTCATGAAACTTCAGCTGACGTGAAGAATATACAATAACTCGCCCCTCCTGCATCAATACACATCCCAAGCCAACACGAGAAGCATCGCAATACACTGTTTACATCCCTGAACCGGAAGGCAATACAAGAACTGGTGCCGTGATCAAAGCCGTCTTGAGCTTCTGGAAGCTCTCCTCATAATCATCGGACCAATAGAACGGGGCACCCTTTTGGGTCAATCTGGTCAGAGGTGATGCAATAGATGAAAAGCCCTGCACAAATCGCCGGTAATAGCCTGCCAACCCCAAGAAGCTCCTGATTTGGGTCACTGAGGTAGGACGTGGCCAACTCTGAACTACCTCAATCTTCTTGGGATCCACCTTAATACCCTCTCATGACACTATGTGCCCCAAGAATGCTACTGACTCTAGCCAAGACTCACACTTGGAGAACTTAGCATAAAACTTCTGCTCTCGCAAGGTCTGAAGAACCACTCTCAAATGCTGCTTGTGCTCCCCCGGGCTACGCGAGTATATCAAGATGTCGTCAATGAAGACGATAACAACTAAGTCAATATAAGGTCTAACACCCTGTTCATCAAGTCCATAAATGCCGCCGGAGCATTAGTCAAGACAAATGACATCACCAGGAATTCATAAAGGCCATATCTAGTCTTGAATGCGGTCTTCGGAACATCTGAATCCCGAATCTTCAGCTGATGATACCCTGACCTTAGGTCAATCTTAGAGAATACCCTATCACCCTGCAGCTGGTCAAACAAATCATCAATACGGGGCAATAGATAATTGTTCTTGATGGTGACTTTGTTCAACTGGCGGTAATTAATGCACATCCCCATAATACCATCCTTTTTCTTCACGAATAGCTCTGGTGCACCACAAGGCGATACACTGGGCCTAACAAACCCCTTTGCTAGCAACTCCTCCAACTGTTCCTTCAGCTTCTTCCACTCCCTAGGAGCCATACGGTACGGCGGGATAGATATAGGCTGAGTGCCTAGAGCCAAATTAATACAGAAATCAACATCACAATCCAGAGGCATGCCTGGAAGATCAGAAGGAAAAACATCGGCAAACTCTTGGACTACTGGCACTGAATCCATCACCGGAGACTCTGCGGTGGTGTCTCAAACATAAGCTAAGTCGGACCAACACCCCTTCTCAACCATGCGTTGAGCCTTTAGGAAGGAAATGACCCTGCTAGGTATATCCACAGTGGAACCCCTCCACTCCAATCTCGGCAACCCTGGCATCGCTAGAGAAACCGTCTTGGTATGGCAATCTAGAACGGCGTGATATGAAGACAACCTATCCATGCCCAGAATAACCTCAAAATCGATCATATCGAGCAACAGGAGGTCTGCTCTAGTCTCAAGACCATAGAAAATAACCATACAAGACCGGTAGACCCGGTTCACAACCACAGAATCACCCACAGGAGTGGACACATGAACAGGAACACCCAAGGGCTCAGGAGAAATAGCTAGAAAACGAGCGAACAGAGATGATACATATGAATAAATAGACCCTGGATCAAATAATACTGATGCACCTCTACTGCTAATGGAAATAATACATGTGATGACGGCATCTGAGGCCAATGTATCTGGCCTGGCTGGGAGGGCATAGAATCTAGCTAGAGCACCGACTGTTTGGCCTCCAGCTAGCTGAGTAGTAGCTGGTTGACCTCTCCCTGTCTGGCCTCTACCCCTTGAACGACCTCTACAAGTCTGCTCTCCACCTCTAGGCGGCTGGACCGCTGGTACCGGAGTCACGGGCTGCTGCCCCTGCTGTACTGCCTTGCCCCTAAGCTTGGGGCAGTATCTCCTCATGTGGCCTGCATCCCCGTACTCAAAACAACGTGGTGCGGTGGCCTGCTGTTCGGAATGACCCTGAATACTAGAAGGCCCACTAGAAGAAGCCTGAGTAGCTGGCGGGCGGTAAGAACTTTCCAACATAGCATTGAAATAAGGACTGGAAGTCTCCGGAGGACCTGAATAACCGTTGGATGAACCCTAAATAGCTGGCGGGCAGTAAACCAGTATAGCGCTAAAATAGGAGCGCGCTGGTGTACCCCGGGCCGGTGGTGCTGGAGCCGGGGGCCTACTGGGCTGACCCCTCCCAAAGTGATCTCTTCCCTTGGCTGGGTCACCTCTGAACTGTCCTGAGAATTTGGCCCTCTTGTCGTGCTGCATCTGCTCTCAACCCCTTAAACGGTAACCCTCAATCCTTCGGGAAACCTCAAGTACTAGCTGATATCCAGTGCCCATCTCTACCTTACGAGCCATACTCGACCGGATGGTGGGATGTAACCTTGCAAAAAACCTCTGTACCCTCTATGCCTTTGTGGGATGTATCATGAGTGCATGGCGAGAAAACTCAGAGAACCTCGCCTCATAGTAAGTCATTGACATATGACCTTGCTCTAGATACTCAAACTGATGACGTAGCTCTTCTCTCTCAGAGGGTGGAATGTACCGATCAAGAAATAATTGAGTGAACTAACCCCAAGTGAGAGTAGGAGCGTCTGCTGGCCTGCTAAGCAAGTAAGACTGCCACCATCTACGGGCCCTGCCCTCCAGCTGAAAAGTAGTGAAGTCGACTCCATGTGACTCCAATATCCTCATGTTGTGCAGTCTATCCTTGCACCTGTCAATAAAATCCTGGACGTCCTCATTACGTTCGCCCCAAAAGACTAGAGGGTGCAACCTGGTCCATCTGTCTGATAACTTTTGCGGATCGCCGTCCACAGCTGGCCTGGGCTGGGGTGTCGCTGCAACAACTGGTTGGACCCCCTCTGCGGGTATTGCACCCGGAGTATGATAAATTGCGGCTATATGACCTGAAGCCCGTGCAGTAGAGGTCTATGCTCCCCCTCCTACCTATGAGGTAGCTGGATCTACTAAAAATAAACTAGCCTGAGTCATAGTGTCCATGAACCAAAACATACGGCCTATGACCTCCTGAAATCTCGGCGCAGTTATGAAATCCACCGGAGTAGGCACAGCTGCGGGCGCCTCGCCCTGCTCCTCACTAGTGGGATCCCTCGCAGGGTCTGCTGGTGGTGCAACTGGAATAGCTCTGCAACGCCCTCATCCCTACCACGTGCCGGTGCCCTCCTACGGCCTCTACCTCAGCCTCTGGCAACGGGGGGAGCAGCGCCTCCCGGGTCCGAAACATCGGCGGTACGAGTCCTCACCATCTGTCAGAGAATAGAAGAGGAAACTTAGTACACTGACCACTGCATGATGAAGAATGAATAAAGAGTAGCCTTTCCTAACACCCTATAGCCCCTCGAAGATAAATACAAACGTCTCTGTACCGATCTACAAGACAAAATTAGGTTTGCCCGTAACTTGTGAGACCTACGTGAACCTAGTGCTCTGATACCATGTTGTCATGACCCATTTTACCAAAATAGGTCATAATGGCGCCTAACACCACTGTCTGGCCAGCCGATGCGGAAATGTGATTAAGTTCTCATTTTACCTTAGCCAATAAACAGTTATACTACAGATTCGAACATAAAAGGTAAGACCAGTAAGGATAACAAAGTGTTATAATAGCAATAAACCCTAAAATAAATGTCTACTACTGTGTGTGCCAGAACCTGGTGTCACAAGCTACGGGCGACTAGTACAATATACACAAAAGAATAAAATACTATCCTACTGTGTGAATCAGGATAGACAGAAGCAAAAGTACAAGAAAGTATTTCCTCGGCTGCAGATCGGCATGAGAGAGAAGCAACTCACCATAGAAGTCCCCAAGCGTGTTCACTGCTACGCACCAGGATAATGCCCAAATCCACCTGCCTCAAAGCCTGTAAATTTAAGTACAAAAGCTTAGCATGAGTACATAAACCACATGTACTCAGTAAGTATGTCGGCTAATCTCAAAGAAGTAGAGACGAGAGGTCGACTTGATACTTACTAAGGTCAAGATAATATAATGTAATAAGTGATATGTACAGCATGAAGGATTTTAATAACACAAGCTCAATAGAAAAGCCAAATTCATATTCTCGTCATAATTAAACTGCATGTTTTCCCTTTTCATATCAAATATGTGATCATATTATTACTAAATGCAAGCACATAAATCATGCACAGACATGCCGAGGTCGACGGCCCGCTCCAACGGAAAATAAATTTTGCACTGCCGAGGGTCGAGCGGCACGAACCATAGATCATCTATTATCACCGAGGCGATCGGCCCGATCCATATTTATAAAGAAAATATCAATAAAAGCACATAAGGCTCAATTGTATACAAGGGAATCCCTACCAAGGCTCAACAACTCATACGTTCACTTTTCATTCCCTCAAGTCTCTAGCAAGTCGAAATGATCATATTGGAAAGTTAAAATAACAGATATTCCCCTATTAGACATGGCATGGGTCCTAAACTAACCGAACAATTATCATATAGTAGCTACGCATGGACTCTCATCACCTAGTACGTACGTAGCCCCCACATTTAGCAACAATTACTCATTTAAAAATCCTATGGGGACAATTTCCTCTTACAAGGTTAGAAAGGAGACTCACCTCGCTCCAAAGTGCACTCCCAATATCCAAGAACAAGCTCGAGTCCTTAATTCGAAGCCGGACAATCCCAAACCAATCAAACGAAGCAAGAACTAGTAAATAAAGGCTTACAAGGTTGAATTCTAGCTATTTAAGCAACTTCCTAGCCATTAACACGAGTTTCCTAAATTCCGACCCTGGGACCACGTGCACGGATTCCGAGATTTTTCGAAGGAAGTTGTTCTCTATCACCTAAGAATCACTAATATATGATTTCTAGTTTATTTCATAGCAAATTATCGGATTAAATTTTAGTTTTGGTTAAACCCTAGGTCTAACTCTAATCTCTTGAATTTTACCTAATTTTAGTGTTAAATCTACCTAATGTTTATGTATTTGAACTAAAAGTGAGTGGGGATTACTTACCTTGCAATGATGTGCGGAAACTCCCCCTTTGGAATCGCCAAAATCGCCTAAGTGTGGAAAGAAATATGTAAGAAATGAGCTTGAGCTCGTATTAAATGACTTTCTGTCCCCAGCGATTTTCGCTTCTGCGGGAGAAATCCCGCTTCTGCAGAAAATGGCCGCTTATGTGGCTTCTTGGGAATTGGGGCTCGACCGCTTTTGCAGTCTGGGGGCCGCATAGGCGGAATCACTTATACGGTCACAGGGCCTCTTCTGCGAAATCGGGTAACTGAGCCGGACTGCTTCTGCGGTCTAGGGGGTCGCAGGAGCGGGACCGCTTCTGTGGTCCCTGGGCTATTTCTACGGTTTCCCAGGACTTGATCCTTTCCGCTTCCACGATGAGGTGACTGCTTTTGCGGTCTCGCTTTTGCGGTCCAAGAGCCGCAGAAGCGGTTATGACAGAAGCAACATATGGAGTTTTTCCTAATTTTTCAACTTCTGTCGAACCTCGACCATTTGATGCTCGGGACTCCCGAGCCCCGCCCCAACATACCGACAAGTCTGAAATCACGAGGCGGACCTACTCGAACCCTTGAAACACTCAAAACAACATTAAATTGAGGAATCACCCCCCAAAACCCAATATCTCAAATCATTGAACTTCAAGTTCTAAACTTTCCTCCAACGGGTCAAAAAGCCTTTAAACTACTCGGATTGACACCAAATTTTACGGGTAGGTCTTAAGAGATATTCCGGACTCGTACCAAGTTTCGGAATCAAAATCCGAACCCGATACCTATGAAAACAATGATTTTTTAGTTTATTTAATTCTTTGAAACTTAAACTTAACAATTTACATTAAAATTCATTACTCGGGCTAGGGACCTCGGAATTCGATTCCAGGCATACGCACAGGTCCCATATTTTCCCGCGGACCCTCAAAAATTGTCAAATCATGATTCCGGGTCTGTTTCCCCAAAATATTGACCGAAGTCAAACTTGGCCTTTTTAAATGAACTTAAAGAAGCAACTAGGCTTAAATCTTGCTCAAAACTCTTCTAACTTCTGAAACACCCATCCCCGCAAGTCATAAATTAGCTAAATCAAGTGCAGAAAGTATTATTTAAGGTAACGGGGTTCGAGAATGCAAAAAGACCAGTTGGGTCGTTACAAAGACCTTGTGCTCATGTCTCATTTCACTCTTCTGCACAAATCTGGCTTCAGGCACATCTTCAGAATCACAAAACCTTCTACTGATTTCAATAGCAGTGGGAAGAGAATCCAGACATGGCAACCTTTGCCTTGTATAATCATCATACCCTTCAGTAGGTATGTCCAGAATCTCACCCAGTTTGAGTGCGTCAAACTTCACTTTCACTCCTTTCACCAGGCTGGTGACTACTCCATCCTTCATAGCAGCATTGGCCATAAATTCAATCAATTCATTCCTACAGTCTCCCATCCATTTCAAGGACCATGTCCTTCCACCCTTGTGTAGCTAGAGCATCCACCAATCTCCTCATTCCTAGTTCATCCAGGTCTCTCAACAGTGTTCCTTTCAAAAAAATTCTTCTGCCAAAGATGGTCAACCTATCATGTTCTTTCTCAGATTCCTCTTCTTCTTCTTCTTCTCCACTCCATTCTTCATCTTTCTCAGTAATTTTCACCTGCTTTCCTTTCACTGCAGATCTTGTTCTTTTGGCTAAAGTGGGTTCAGCAAGTACAGATACAGAGGAAGACTTCTTAGAAGAAGTCTTGGACTTTTTAGGTTTGGGTGTAGGAGCCTCTACAGTTGTTCCCCTTTCTTGATGGACCAGTTCTATCTCCTCTTCTTCTTCTACTGCCTCAGAGCTTTCTATAACCTTAGCTTTTCCCTTCTCTTTCTTCTTCTTCTTGCTTTCTTGCAGAGCTTTCTGTAACTCTGCTTCACTTTGTTTGACCTTACTTTTAGCAGCTCTTCCCTTAGGAACCAAAGGGAAAATAGGTTTTAGGGATGAAGTTTTGCTTTTCTTGGTTGGCTTGAAAGCAATTGAAGCCTTTTGTGAAGAAGCTTTGCGCTTCTTTGGATCATATCTCGCCCCTATCCTTTTCATAAGGTCAGCCACAGTTTTCTCAGCAGATAAACCAAGTTTGTCTCATTGCTTGCTTGGATGAACAAGCCCTTCAGCCACCTCCCTATAACCACTTCCCCCTGATTTGATGCCACTTCATTCAACACCTCCACAGATAGCAAGAACATTTTCCTTCCCATTTCCCCTCTCATTACCACTTGCTCCCTCTCTCTCTTTTCCTTTTTTTTTTACCTCCACTCCTACTTGACTCATCCTCCTTTACATCTTTAATAGGACCAACTAGAACAAACTTATTTTCCATATTTTCAACAACAGAAGAAAATACCACACAAGAACTTACCTCACCATGGGTTTCTTGAATTTTCTGAGTGTCAGAAGACCCATGTTCTTCACCTTCACTGGCAGAAATAAAACCTTCAGACTTAGAACTTGAGTCAGATTCTTGAGCAGGGCTTTCCTTCATCTGGCTAGCCTTCAATCTCTCATTTAGAACTTTCCTCAAGGCTCTAGATGCTATAGTTTTTCTAGCCAACATTTTTTGCCTACGAAACCTAGGTTTTAAGGATTCACTAGGAGGAGTAGATGAGGATGTATTAGAGGGGGATGCTGGTGGGGGGTGCCAGGATTATCTTGGGGGTTAGACATGATTGATTGTTTCTTGAGAAAATTTAGGAATTTTAGAGAAGAAGGGCGATCAGAACTGGAGAAGTATTTTGACAGTTATGGAATTATGAAGAAAAGGTGTGGTGTGTATTTAAAGGCAATTAGACATTTACTCAGTAACGGTAGCTTTTCAGAGGTCAAAGAGAAGTCTAATCAACCTGTAATTCCATTCTTTTAATGATTTATTTGGCTTCCCTAGACTTTAGGTAAAAATCACGGTTTTAGAGTTCTAAAAGGACGAAACTGGTTCAATGCCTCAACGGATAGAATTTTCTAGGAATTTTGAAAGTATAGGACTTCTGTTCATGATTGAATTTTTAATCTTTCTAATTATGCAAAGTATTGAAAACATACCTGAACATTCATATGAGCTCATACTGATGAACCAGGTTCTTCATATAGAACTCTCTTAAACATGCCTCATATACCATAATAGAAAAAACTTTGTAGGAGATCAGTGAATCATATGTACACATGTCACAGGAGTATACAAATAAAGTATGAAACTGAGTCTGAGTAATCTAGATATTTACATAAAGTTAGAACTCCTAACCAAAAAAAATCATTTTTTTCATTGTGCATTCTGAACTGGAACAATTAGGTGATCTTAATCATCCCTAATTCCATCCTATTCCTCTCAAAGTTTTCTCTACTCGATGCTTTAGTAAAAATGTCAGCAATTTGCTTATTAGTGGCACAAAATTCTATGGAGATCGGTCCTTTCTCATAGTTATCTCTTAAGAAGTGGTGTCTAAAATCTATGTGCTTAGTCCTCTTATGATAAACATGGTTCTTTGCCATACTTATAGCACTAGTGTTATAACAAAATATTGGAATACATCCCACTTCAATTCCAAAATCTACCAACTATTGTTTGATCCATCACTATTGAGCACAACAAGAAGCAACAGTAACATACTCAGCTTCAACAGTAGATAGGGCCACTAAATTTTGCTTTTTGGTAGCACATGACACAAGATATGAACCAAGGAAGTGTGCCATAACTGAGGTGCTCTTCCTATCCACTAGGAAACCTGCATAATCAGCATCAACATATCCTACTATATTGAAATTACTACCTATGGGATACCAAAGACACAGATCAGTGGTGCCTTTCAGATATCTTAGTATCCTCTTGATAGCAGTCAAGTGAGACTCTTTTGGATTTGCCTGAAACCGAGCACAAAGCCCTACACTGAAAAAAATGTCAGGTCTGCTGGCAGTAAGATAAAAGAGTGAACCAATCATACCCCTATACAACTTTTGATCAACTGATGAACCAGGATCATCAACATCTAATTTAGTGGCAGTTGCAATGGGTGTGTCTATTTCTTTAGATTCCTCCATTTTAAACTTTTTGATTAGCTCTTTTGTATACTTCTGCTGATGGATCATGGTTCTATTTGGACTTTGTTTCATCTGCAAGCCTAAGAAGAAGTTAAGCTCACCCATCATGCTTATTTCAAACTCACTCCCTATTAGTTTTGCAAAGTCCTTACTCAGCCTATGAGTAGTGGCCCCAAAGATTATGTTATCTACATATATTAGTACAATAAGGAGATCCTTACCTTTTTCCCTTAAGAATAAGGTACTATCAATTTTACCTCTTTTGTAACCATGTTCCAGTAGCAGTTTGGACAATCTTTCATACTATGCTCTTGGTGCTTGCTTGAGCCCATAGAGAGCCTTGTCTAACTTATACACATGCTCAGGACATTCCTTGATCTCAAACCCTGGAGGTTGTTTTACAAAAACATCTTCTTTCAGGTACCCATTCAGGAAGGCACTTTTGATATCCATTTGATGAAGAGTGAATTCCATGTGTGCTGCAAAGGCTATGAGGAGTCTGATTGCCTGTAGTCTTGCAATTGGAGCAAAAGTCTCATCATAGTCTATGCCCTACTCTTGGCTGTAACCTTGGACCACCAGTCTTGCCTTATTTCTTGTAACTGTTCCATCTTCATCAAGCTTGTTTCTGAATACCTACTTTGTACCAATGACTGATCTGTCCTTGGGTCTAGGGACTATATGCCAAACTTTACTTCTCTCAAACTTATTTAGTTCATCTTACATAGCTACCAACCAATCTGCATCTTGCAAAGCTTCACCAACATTTTTAGGTTCAATAAATGACAAAAAGGCATCAAAAGCACACAGATTCTTTAATTGTGATCTAGTTTTGACTCCAGATATTGGATCAGTGATAATGTCTTAATGGGATGAGAACTTTGATACTTGTGAGGTTTTACAACCAACTAGTTTCTGCTAGATGTTTCTCCCATGTTCTGCTGTTGAGGAACAGGGTCATGAACAGGTTCCTTTAAGGGATTTATTTCAGTTCCTCTTTGATTAGTTACCCCTATCAGGGTGCCCTGGATGGAAGAACCTGTTCCTGCAGTTGGTCCCATTTTGACTTGAGTTGAGGCTTCAGTCAAGTCTTTTACCAATCCAATGGCTTCATCTTCATGTTCATGTCTTTTAGAAAGAATGTTAGTTTCATCAAATACTACATGTACACTTTCTTCTACACACAAAGTTCTTTTATTAAACACTTTATATGATTTTCTATATGAAGAATATCCCAAGAATACTCCTTCATCACTTATGGGATCAAACTTACCTAGGGAGTCCTTTCCATTATTGTGCACATATAACTTGCAACCAAATGCCCTAAGATGGGATATGTTTGGTTTTCTCCCTTTAAGTAACTCATAGGGAGTCTTCTCTACATGAGGTCTAGTCATGCATCTATTGATTATGCAACATGCAGTGTTTACAGCCTCTGCCCAGAAGATATGAGGCTGTTTACTAGAAAGCAGCATGGCCTAGCCATGTCCTCATGGGTCTTGTGAGCACGTGATTTTTGCCTCGCTCACATATTCCTATAGAATTCTTAAAATTAGGATTTTTCTTTCATTATTTGAATTTTAGGATATTAATTTGGTGTTTGATTGCATTTTTGTGCGCATTATTAATTGGTATAAGTCATAAAAAATAAAAAAATACAAAATAGCATACTTGCATTTAGAACCTCATTTTAACATTTTTATTAGTTAATTAACATTACAAAAAATAAGAGAAAATAACAAAATTGTCTTTTTGCATTGTTTTACTTTTAATTTTTTTATTTTTACTTAAGTTTTATTTTTAAACTAGGATTTGTTTAATCTTTGAGAATTAAATTAGTTTAATTTTAGAGTTAAATCAAGTCTTGTCTATTTTTAATTTTGTACTTAATAAAATCTAAAAATTGAATAAGAACGGGAAGAAAAGAAGAAAAACAAATAAAACAAATTTAGAATGAAAGGAATTTAAAGATGTGACGACCCGGCCCGTCGTCACATGATTTACCGCCCCGTTTCCCCCATATTATGTTTCTTTATGATTTAAAATCAATATTCGAGTTGATCGGGTAGAGTTGGATTGGTTTTAGTTGGAAATGAGGCACTTAGCCTCTTGGAAGGAAGGTTGTTTTGGAAAAAGTCAACCGGAAGTTGACTATATAGTTAGAGGGCTTGGATATGAGTTCCGGTGGTTCGGTTAGCTTCGGGGGATGATTTGAGACTTAGGAGTGCGATCGGAATTGAATTTGGAGGTCCGGTGTAGAATTAGGTTTGAATTGGCGAAGTTTGAATTTTGGCGGATTCCGGTTGATAGGTGAGATTTTGATACAAGGGTCGGAATGTAATTTCGAGAGTTGCAGTAGCTCCGTTAGGTGATTTTGGATATGTGTGCCAAATTTCAGGTCATTCGGACATCGTTTGGTTGGGTTTTTGATCGAATGTGAGTTTCGAAAGTTTAAAGAAAACTTAGGCTTTGATTTGATGAAAATTGAGGATTTTGATGTTAACGATGGCGTTTAGAAGATTCGAGCAAGTTTGAATAAGGGAATATATCATGTTTGTTCTTTTGGTTGAGGTCCCAGGGGCCTCGGGGTGATTTCGGATGGTTAAACGGGAATTTTGGAAGCATGCAGCAGGTCTGATCTTCTGGCTTCTGGTATTTCTGCATCTGCGGAAAAGGAGCCGCAGGAGCAGTTCCGCAGATGCGGCTATGGGGTCGCAGAAGCGGTCCATGAGGGGGCCTGGAATATTCCGCAGAAGCGGAAGTCTTTCCGCAAAAGCGGACACCGCATAAGCGGATTGGCTATCGCAGAAGCGGCCATGGGATTTCTTTAGTTGAACCCCATAAGCGGTGTTTTGACCGCAAAAGCGGAAACCGCAGGTGCGGTGTGTGGACCGCATAAGCGGAAATAACTGGGCATCAGTATGGTTTTAAAGGACATTTCATCCGCGACCTATCTCATATTTCCTCCATTTTTGCACCACCTTGAGAACTTGTTGGTAGATTTTGAAGGGGATTTTGACGGGAAGTGATCGGAGGTAAGTCTCGTGCCCTAGAAACACCATTTAATTGAAGATTCATCCTTTAATTCTCTGAAAGATTGGGTAAAAATTGAAGAAACTAGGCTTGGTTTTTGGAATGTAAATTTGAAATTTGAAGGGGCATTTGAACTCCCATTTTGATGATTTTTATATGTACGGACTCGTGGCGAGACGAGGAATCCGGTGATGTGAATTTCTTAATTTTTCGAGAAGTGGTCCGAGGGCTCGGGTTTTGCCAACTTCGTGTTTTTGGTTGTTTTTTGAGTTCTTTCAATTGGGTTATGTCCATTAGCCTATTATAGCCTATTCCTTGTGGTTTTGGTCAGATTCTACACTCGAGGAGGTCGATTTGCGAGGGAAGCGCAAGGCGAGCTAGGATTCCGGGCGGTTTGAGGTGAGTAATAGTTATGAATGATGTACTGAGGGTTTGAAACCCTGTATTTGCACTATGCGGTGCTATGTTGAGATGAAATACGCGCCGTGTGATGAGCGTGGCGATGTTACTGTTAGGGATTTGGACTCGGTCCATCCCGATTGATTACTCTACTGTACTTTTTGACTGAGACTGAGCTTATACCCGTATATTGTGGGTTAGTTGCCATGTTTGGGACCTTGTGCCGATCTGTAGAACCCTTAGGGGAGCCTGTTGAGCTAATTGACCACACTTTTCCTGTTGGACATATACTCTCAGTCATGTCCTTAACTGTAAAACATAATATGAACAGGTCTTAGCAATTTGCACTCTAAATGAGAAATACTTGGGGTGGAAACCCCGTCTTAGCCGAGTGGGCCCGAGAGGCCAAGTCTATATTGACTGAGAGGGGTCAAAGACCCCATAGTGAGGGTATTTGATATACATTTGATCGGGCTGCACGCCGCAGCAGTATATACATATACATGTATGGATCGGACTGCACGACGCAGTAGTATATTATATGGATCGGGTTGCACGCCGCAGTAGTATATTATATGGATTGGACTGCACGCTGCAATAGTATATTATATGGATCGGACTCCACGCCGCAATAGTATATTATATGGATCGGACTGCACGCCGCAGTATTATAGCACTTGGGCTGTAGGAGCCCCTCCGGAGTCTGCACACACCCCCAGTGAGCGCAATCGACTATTATTATTGGATCGGGCTGCGCGCCGCAGCAGTGTATATTATTATTGGATCGGGCTACGCGCCGCAACAGTATATACTATTATTGGATCGGGTTGCGCGCCGCAGCAGCGTTGGTAAATTGCCGGACTTTGAGAGATTTTCACCTGTTTTCCCTGCTCAGTTGTTGTTTACTACTTTTACTATTGGTTATAGAACTGTGTAGTGTTTCTACGAGAATTCATACTTTCAGTTGTTATTTATTGCTATTACTCACTTTACTCCCTGCACCTTGTGTGCAGATACAGGTATCCCGAAGGTTATATGAGATTATTTGCTGCTGCTCAGTTCAGTATCGGAGTCTTCGAGGTAGCTGCCGGCGTCCGCAGGACCCGATTACTCCCCTTGTCATTTCTTTTACTCCCGCACTAGACTTGTTCATGTATAGGATGATGTCCAGTTGTATTTAGATGCTCTAACTTGCGACGCCAGATTTGTTATAGGTTGTTATTACTATTTTTGTTGATTCCCCACTCTTTCTATTACTATCAGTTCGAAAATCTTTGCTTAATTGGTATTTTAAATTTAATAATTGGGTTGGAAATGTTCAAATGGTCGGGCTTGCCTAACAAGTTGTTGGGCGCCATCACGACCGCAGTTTGGGTCGTGACAAAAGATTAATAGGCTGGTGTGTGTAACTTGGGCCATTTCTAATTCCCTCCCAAGTCAAACTCCTCAGAACCCGTTTAAATTCAGCCCAAACCCATAGCCAACTCGGTCCAACACCCCCTTCCCAAAACGGCGTCATTTGGCTTGGATCAATCCTAGTCGTGTAAGATTGTTGATCCAACGGACGAGAACCCCCCATCACTTAATATTTAATTATCTGAACCATACCCACCCCCATTCGGACCCCCCTAGTCCGTCTTTAACATCCCAAACCCTAGAGATTAACCGCTCTAATACCCTCCGTCAACCTCGCTGGCAGTGAGGATGCAAACCATTCCGATGAAACCCAAAATCACACCACAAATGCTCCTCCTCCTCCCCTTTCCATATCTACCTTCAATTTCTTTCGAACATTACCCTAATTGTTTGAATCCTTGAAACCCTAATTGCCCTCTCTGCCGCACATGGCGGCGCCACCACCAAAATCACACAAAAATCGTACCCCACAGTCCCCAACCCCCCTTAAATCCCATGTTCATGATTATTTCTCAAGAATCCCCGTGGGACTCCTCCAATTCCACATCTAAGGTCGGAGTTGCAGATTTAAGGGTCTGTCACTATTCAAAAAGGCTCCAAAATGATATTAAATGTTTGTTTTGTTAAAGAACAGACATATAATATTATTTTGGGCCATATTTGAAGGCAGTCGAGCAAAAATCAAATCCAATTTGGAATGTCAAGATTCAAGCCTAGTTGGTACGTCCTAGTATCTTCCTTTTGTTTCCTTCTTTCATTAAGTTTAGGCTAGGGTTCTGATTTGAACCTAGGGCTACTGTTTAAATCTGTTCGCTGTTTGTTTTAGGTCCATTTAGTTTTCTTTAATACATGCTTTAAGTCTTTAATTTTGTTCAACTACTTAGTTTGATTAGTCCGTTTTGATTAGTCAGTATTTTTGCCTATTTTTACAATTTTGTTTGTTAGTTTTGTTTAGAGTATTAGTTTCAGATTTCCCATCTTCTGTTACATTAATTTTATGTGATTTTCAATTGTTCTTAATTTGGCTTGCTTGAAATTAGATTTAATTCTATAGTTTAGTTTGGATTTTTGATACTCTTAGTTCAATTTTAGGTTTTCTTTTAGTATAATTGTAGGTGTTTGGTTATAGCTGATCGTTCTAATCCCTCAGATAATTTTGACTAGGGTAAAAAGGTTTTGGGTTTAGTTTAACCAGTGTTAGTTAATTCAGGGGAGTTCAGGGGTACCTTAGGTATTTCAGATTGGATAGAAATACAGTAGTTGAAACTGGAACCTCCTACAATCTTCTAGAAGAGGTTTCTAGTTGGAATTTTAGAAACATTATAATGTAACTTGGGAAATAAGTCAGTAAATAAGGGACTAAACTGTTAACATCTGAAAAATAAAAGAGGGGCAAGGGGGTAAATGTAAAATCTGAAACTTCCCTTAGTCTTGCCTAGAAAAGGCAGTCTCTACTGCCTTGTTTCACAAGTTTTGAAGTCTGGAAATTTGAAATTCAAATTCAAAATCAAAAACTAAAATCTGAGAGTAGAGAGTTCATTCTAGATCATAGGTATTTTGAAAAATCAGAAAAAATAGCAGAAAATCCCATAAAAATATTGTTCTATTAGTTTTTTTCTAAAGTCTTCGTCTTCAATACAATTTCTGAGCATTCTAGGGTATAAAAGTGAGTCGAATTTGGGTTTGAAATCAAATTTTGGGTCAATTTTCCTGTTGATAGTCAACTAGATTGAATTTGAGAATTGGATCTCCTTTTATTAGTCTTCAAAACAATTTCTCTTCCATTCCTTTGCTGCTGGTTGTCATTTGTTGTTGCTGACTTCTTCTCCTTCTTATTAAATTCTAATTTCCAGGTACACATCCTGTATCTCTCAGATTTTGGAATGGAATGAAGTGATGCTTGTTCTTCATATGTTGAATTCCTTATTGAATTGTAATTAATTTCAACACTCTATCATATCTTAGTATGTAATTGACTAAGGACTGTTTAGAATTGGAGGTTCATGACTGGAATTAGCCTATCAGTATTATGACTGCTACCATTACAATACTCGTGTGAAATAGCTTATCATAGGTATTATGAATGTTTTGAATCATTTTCAGACTTGTATGAGTGGTAAAAATATGATATTAGTTGTAGCATAATAACTTTAGTTTGGTTATTATGTCAATTTAAGGTCTTCGTTTAGATTAAGATGCTATTTGGACTGTAGGAAATTGTATTTCAGATTTATAAGTATACTATTAGTTATGATATGGATAATGTTTAGCTTTTATATTAATTTGAAGTTCTAACTGGAAAGAAGTAATAGTTTTAGTAAACAGGTTCAAAATGACTTTACATTTTCGTCCAATTCTAGTAACTCATGTTGGAGTCGAAATGGCCTAGTAAATGAGTCCTAATCATGTTAATTTAATCACTGAGTAAATCAAATATTCATAGGAGTTCAGTAGTTTAGAATTAAATTGGTAGTTATCAAACTTGAATTTTCTTTTATCCAAATCAATAAATCCAATGTTTGAAGATTGGGCTTGCCTATCGGCCCAGGGCTGACAGTCTATATCTATTGTTTGGGCCTCAACATCACTGATACATGGCCCAGTTCCAGTCCTACTTATCTTCTAATTGAGCTTGCGTCGAGGCCTAAGGCTGGTAGCAGTCCATAAGACAAATTGATTTCGTTTTCCCTCTGTTGGATCACATTCGAAACTCAACGCTGAAGGTTTGAATTTGTATTAAGTTTGTGGGCTTAATTTTATATCATAGGTTTTGGGCCTTCCAAGCTAGGTAGCATATTTGAATTAAGAGGCTCTCCTCTTGTTCAAATGTGGAACTGAGTTTGAGGCACGAATTCCTTGAATGCTTTCTAATAATAGTCAATTAACGATGCTAATTAATTCATAGGCCTTTAGATACAATCATTAATAAAAAATAGTAGTTCATTGTAGAATGGCATTTAAATAATTTGAGGTGTATCGTGCCAAATAAAATCACAAATTGCGTGGCCCTCTTTAATTACTTTATTAAAATATTTAGAACTCGGTACGTGCCATTTAGCAAATTTTCATGGCCTCCCGCAAAGTTAATAACACTTTAGTCGCTTTAGGCGCGTTCTTTAATAATTTTATCTTCCTAAACTCGGGTGTGAATTTCATGTGACCTAAATTCAAATCCCAAAACGTTGAATAAAATGTGTCGAGGATCCGGGTGCATTTCATGTGACGTGATCCAAAAATATATTTTAAACGACGTTCAACTTTTTAAAAAAATTAATTAAAAGCGGTAAATAAATCTAAAAATTGCACTATAGGCTGACATAGATTAAAATCAGATTTTAGCCAATTATAATAGTTTAAGCGACCGTGCTAGAACCACGGGACCCGGGGGTGCCTAACACCTTCCCTCGGGTCAACATAATTCCTTATTCAGAATTTCTGGTTAGCAGACTCCATTCGGAAAGTCAAAATTTTACTCGATTTGGGATTCAAGATAAACCGGTGACTTGGGACACCAAAAGCCAAATCTATCCCAAGTGGAGACTCTAAATAAATAAATAATTCTATTTTGAATAATGTCACTTTAAATAGAAAAACTCCCTTATGCATTTATCCTTTGGGGTAGGTGTGTAAAAGAGGAGGTATGACAGCTCTGGCGACTCTGCTGGGGACATGAACCCAGAATTTCGGTTCATGGTTCAAGAATTCGAGCTTAGAATAATTGTTATAATTGGCTTTATTTGATTTTCCTACATGTTCCATGTTATATGTGCTAAATGGTTTACCGCTTTATATTTGTTGAATTGTATATATAAACTATTACGAATCCTTCCTCTCTCTGAGTCTTCTACATCATGGAGAAGGGTGCACTTCGTGTAGCTTCTCTTTTGTTTAGAGTCTTTTCCCATTTAGAACGAGGTTTGGATATATTGCTAAGCCGGCGGAGCTTCTGTATCCTCGGTACGCTGCCTCCCCCTCAGCTCGAGTTGTCCGCTTGGCTAAGCCAGGTCTAGAACAATAAACCCAGGTCTTAAACCTAGCATAACAAAGCCTCATGCCGGATCCCTAGTAGGAACGTTTGTTTGCATCATGTGCATTTGACTTAGGGGACTCAACATAGGGGTTGGGTCCGTCTAGGACATGTGACCTGAATTAAAAAGACCATCCTGATGCATCTTACGTGCTATTTGCGTAACTGTTTGTTCGGTTTGCATGTTGACCGGCTTCTATAATAGAGGAAGAAAATCAAAAAAACAAAAAAAAGAAAGAAAATCAAAGGTAGCTATTTAGAAAATTCTGAAACTCTGCCGAAGCTCTAGAAAAAAAAGGTCATTTCAAAATGAGCAAAAATTTTCAAGTGCCATGTTTCCCCTGTTCCGTCAAATCTGACCGAACTACATGGATCTGATTCTCACCGGATGTGATATACGTAGGCAAACCTCATCGGTTTCGACCCTAATTTTCAAAAAAATCCAAAAAATATTTTTCTTTAGTTCCTTCTTTAGAAATCTTTCCTTAGAAAATTAAAAAAAAAAAAAAATAAGTAAAAGTAGTTTTTAAACTAAAAAAAATGGTGTCCTTCTTTCTTATGTCTTTCGTACGAAAAAGAAAAAATCAATAAAAGTCAAAATTCAAAATACGGGTTTCTTTCATTTTGAAGTATTTTTCCAAAAAAAAAAAACAATCATAAACAAAAATCTAAAAAAAAAATACTCCTTAGATGTCTTTCTTTTGTAAATGTCCATAAAAATTTTGAAAAAGTCCAAAAATATTTTTTCGCTTTTCTTTAGAAGATCTTTTGTAAATAAATAAATAAATAAAATCATAAACTAAAAACATTTTCTTAAAAGTCACTCTTTCAAAAATTAGAGAAAACATCCAAAATCCAAAAATATTTTCGTTCTTCTTTAGAAAAAGAGAGAACAATTGAAAATTCAAACAAAAATATTTTTTTTTTACTTTTAAAATTGCCAAAGTTCCAATCAAAAGAAAAGGAATTTTTAGAAAATTTTCTTTCAAATTAAAAGAAAAATCAAAATCAAAATAAAAAAATCAAAAAATATTTTCTTTCTTCTTTTATAGTATTTCTTTCAAAAATTCCCCCCCAAAAAAAAAATTAGTTTATTTAATCTATTCTCAATCTTTTCGAACTACGTTGGTTTGATTCTCACCGAATGTGAGATACGTAGGCAACCCTCACCGGGTCCAACCTCCCTTTTGCAAAAATAGCCAAAAAATGTGAAAACTTTAATTTTCGTCATAAATAAGTTGGGTGATGCAATTCTTATTAAAATAAGCCGAATGTCCCCAAAAGGGCGCCGGAAGACTATTTTTGCAAGAACAGCCACCTTGAGTCATTTTTAAATAGTTTGCGGGCACAACCTTAAAATCTTCCTCCCGGAAGTGCTTAAAGATCGTATCTGCAAAACCATCCTTGTTTTTCTAAATAAATTTTTTTGCAAAAATAGCCATTTTCTTCTTTTAGGTCAAAATAAGTCCTTAAATCCCCTTTAAACAAATGTGCAGGATGAATACCACTGACATTGAACCCTTCTCAGTCCTGAGTGAGATCCCTTTGAAGCTCCACATGTGGTGGAATGACTTGGGAAATGGTAGCATAGAAACAGTGGCCAAGGTTTTGGGTGGTCTCGTCCGATTGTTGAACATTAAACCAAGAACGGATATTATTGAAGCATTGGTACCTTTCTAACGTATTCCGGTTCTCAGACTTCGATCTTACAACAACACTAGAGGAGATTGCGGGATATGCGGGTCTCAACGGGAACCTCAGGAGTAGATATCCATTGGCTCCGAGACCAGTAACCCTCCACAGATTTTTAGACTTGTTGAGCATTAGTCGGGACATTCAAGATAAGCATATATTGGAAGGGTGTTGCACGCTTCATTTTTTATACCACCGATATGGCAACTCGAAAGCTTTTGAGGAGCCCAACACCGGTTTGACACACGCCGGAAACAAAGATAAATGGGAGGCCCGGCGGGGATTAGCTTTCATGGTAGCTTTTCTAGGGGTTGTGGTCTGTCCACGAAAAGACGGTCACATAGATATTGGCCTTGTAGGAAAGTTGGATGTTGCCATAAAGAAGTCTAACAGCACAATGGTTCCCCTGATTGTGGCAGAAATGTATCGAGCTTTGACCATATGCCGAGATGGTGTAAACTTCTTTTAGGGTTGTAATATGTTGCTACAGCTATGGATACAGGAGCACCTTTGTCATTGCACGGGGTATATGAACTATGGTTTAACTGGGATAAGTTGTATTGAGGAGTTTAGAACCCGGGTAACAGGTATTGAGTTCCCCGAGGGCACTAGGGCTTGGTTGTCATGCTTGAGATCTTTGACTGCGGATCAAGTTGAATGGGCTTTCGGATGGCTTCCCGCTACTGAGGTTGTGTACACATCGGCAGAAGTACCTTATATTCTTTTGATGGGCATTCAAAGCATCCAACCCTACGCTCCCTACCGAGTCCTACGGCACCTAGGAAGATTTCAAACCGTCCACGGTAATGAAGATCTAAGCGGACAAATCATTGAGTTAGGCCCGAAAGCTGCATTTTCGGAAGGAAAAATCTGCCAGATATGGAATGAATGTAGGTATCTTGAGCCTAAAACCATAGTACGGGATCAGGCTAAAGGCGAAGTGGACCCCAGATACTTGGTCTGGTTTGGTAAAAGATTTCGAATTCCCGAGAGACCCGCCAAAAGGCCACATGTACAACAATTTACTGAGGGGCTCGGGTACAATGGGATTGGCTAGTCAAGTAAAAGGAATACAGGGCCCGAATAGGAGCATTGGAAAAATAGGTTAAGGATCTCCGATTTGAAAATAGCTTGCAAGACGCAACCGATGAAGGAGACAAAAAGAAACTGACCCAAGAGAATGAAGCTCTCAAGGCTCAAATCCAACAAATGAAAATAGCTACTAAAAAACAAGAAAGAAGTCGGTCCGATGAGAGGTTGATAAAGGGGCTGAAGAAGCAAGTCTTATGGTGCCAGGAAGAATTGGAGAAATCTGAAGGGAACATGGCAAATATCTGGTCATAATGGGCAAAGAAGACAGAGGAAAGAGCCTAATTTGTGCAACAAATGAAAAGAAATTATGAGGGAACCATTGCTAATCTGAAAAGAAAAGTGAATACCCTTGAAGACAAGGCAACCCAGGGGGACAAGGAATTTCAGGCTGAGAGGGAACAGTGCTATAGGCTAATGGCGGAGATGGATAAAGAAATAAAGTTGTTGCAAGACCATCACTTCCACGACTCCCAGGTGCTAGAGTCTCGCAACCAGTAGATAAGTCGACTACTTCAGGAAAAGGGCCGGATCAGAGAAAGAATTTGAGCCATTGCGGATAACATTGTCATGAAATGTCGAGCGGGAAAAAGAATGAGTCGCACTACCTTCTTTGCTTCAGTGACGATCTTTGTTCGACAAGTTTTGAATGATTTGTAGCAGCTACAAAGGGGTCTTGCACGTAGGCCCACGGCGATGCCAAATGATGCCCCGCGGGCCCCAGGATTTGAAGCTTTAATGTATTTCTAGTTATCGAGTCTGTATTTTGTTAGTTTTGAGTCTGTTCATAATTCTCCCTTTTAAGAAAAACAAATAGTTTAGTATCTTTGTAATCAAAGTTTTATTAATGAAAATTGAAAAATCCCAAAAAATATTTTTGCATTTATTTGCAAGAACTACGCTTGGTCTGATTCATGTGGGGTCATGATACGTAGGCAATCTCCATAAGATTCGACCGTAACCCTATGAAAGAAGAAAAGAAAAAATAAATACGAGGGAAGGAAATAAAAGGAAAAATAGAGTGGAAAAGAAACACAAAAGAGAAAGGCCAGAAAGAAATGAAAAATGAAGAGGAAAAAAGTCAAAATGAGAGAAAACCAAAAAGCAAAAGAAAGAAAGCATAAATCAGAAGAAAAGAAATGGGAAGAAAAGTCAGGATGACGCATACAACCGTAGCAAACATGTAGACACTCATTTAACTGTATAGGTGCATCACACCCCAATGTGCGGTTACCTATCTGTAACTTGTCTCAAACTAACTGTTGTGGCTGTCGAATTCCAGCTTAGCTTTTTAGAAATAGTGGTTGGTTTTGGGTAAGCTGCCATCACATCGATATTTCACCAGATCAAAAGAAAGTACAGAAATGTTGTCTGAAATGACTTTGCCACCAGTTCTCATCACTGAAGACAACCCCATCTCAGGGATCCCAGCCTCCGAGTCTGCCACAGCTGAAGAAAATCAAATATTACGTCTCCGAATGATGGAGATGTGGGACGCATGGACTAATGGCAGGGAGGCTCCAAGTGCTATCCCTGGCTTTCGTGAATTGTTTCCGAGAACCAGGGGTACTTCTAACATCCCCATCAGTTACCCAAATACCCCGTCTGCTCACTTTATAGGAACACTTTCTGAGGTACGCCCCCAGGTATTCACATCAGGAGCAACTCCCAATATTTTTACTGCTCCGCCACCACACAACCTTCACTACTCAGGCCCGTTTTTGATTCCTCGGCCTTCACCTTCCAAAATCCCATATTTCAAGCAAATCCTCCTCAATATCCCACATACACTTACCCTCGGCCACCTCCATTTGAGCTTACATCGGAGCAAGATAAAACTCCTAACGCCCCTGAACAAGATGAGATGGCGAAAATAATTAGGAGCCTTAAGCAGAGCTTAAAGAATATACAAGGCTTAAGCGGGCAGAAAAGTGTTTCTTATACTAATCTGTGCATGTTCCCTCATGTGCACCTGCCCATGGGATTTAAAATGCCAAAGTTCGAAAAGCATGATGGGCGTGGTGATCCCATTGCTCGCCTAAAAAAGTATTGTAATTAGTTGTGCGGTGCCAGTAGAAAAAAAGAGTTGTTGATGGCTTACTTCGGAGAAATCTTAGTAGGCATTGCCTCAGAGTTGTGTATGGACCAAGACGTCTCACGATGGCATATTTGGTACGATCTTGCTAGAGATTTTGTAAGGCAGTTTCAATACAATATCGACATCGCGCCAGACAGGAACTCCTTGGCAAATTTGAAGAAGAAGCCCTCGAAAAGTTCCAGAGAATATGCTATTAAGTGGCGCGAACAAGCATCGAGGGTGAAACCTCCCATGGAAGAAGTAGAAATGGTCACCGTCTTCCTTCAGGCCCAAGAAGCAGATTACTTCCAAAACATGATGTCGTCCATGGGAAAACCTTTTGCAAACCTTTTGCAGAGGCAATCAAGATTGGTGAAATGGTAGAGAACGATCGGAAAACAGGCAGGATTTTGAGTCAGTCGGCCATCAGAGCAACCTCCCAAGCCATCCAAGGTGGGTCTGGAGGAATGGCCAAAGGTAAAAAGAAAGAGGAAACGGTTATGTCAGCATCAGGGGGAAGAAGATACCGGGCTCCTAGACCTATGTTTTCTGAAAGAACCCCTCAACATTACTACCCTCATCACGATATGGCTTACGCTCCTCCACCTTATGCGGTCATGAACGCTCAACCCTTCGGCCAGCTGCAGCCACATACCAATAGAAATCAACCTTCATTCCCAACAAATCAGCCTCCCCACCAGAACCACTATAATCGTCGACCTACGCAGAATAACTTCCGTCCTCAGGAACCACCCAGGAGACCAAACTTTACACCAATCAGTGAACCATACTCCGGTCAGTTCCCGAAGCTTGTCAAAATGAATTTGCTGCAGCCCATACCTCTAAACAGGCAAAACCCAGAATCACCATCATATCGGCGGGGCGTCCGATGTGCTTATCACGCAGGAGCTGAGGGGAATGATACAAAAAATTATTGGACATTGAAGAGAGTCATGGAAGACTTGATAGAGCAGGGGAAGATAGTGCTGAGGGTCGAGGAGGTCCCAAATGTGACCAACAATCCTTTGCCAGTTCACAATAATGGGCGCATGATTGGAATGATCTGCGAGGATAAAGAGTTTAATCCGGCATTAAAGGCCATCATTGCTACTATTGACGCAGAAAGAAAACCAAAGGTTGCTTCAAAGAAAGATAAAGGGGATAAGAAAAACAAACTCACCAAGGCGAAGCCGGAAAAGAAAGTTGAAGCCAAAACAAAAGCGATACCTCCCAAGGATGGAATTCTCTATATCCCGCGAGGCCATCAAGAAAAGAAGTTGATTGTAAACCCTCCAAAGAAATTGGAAGTGAGAAAGGGAACGCAAGTGTACGTACCCAAGCAAGCCTATGTGGTGCTGGGGACAATCAAACCACCTCGGCTGAGTGAGCCAGTGGTTATTGGACGCGTACCACAGAAGCCTGTGACCAACCCCGCCACAGTGCCATGGAATTACCATCAAACGGTGGTTACATATAAAGGGAAAGAGATCGTGGGAGGGCTTCCAGAAAGTGTTCCCGCCGAAAAGTACTCAAACATAGAAGAGGTAAACAATGTTACCAAAAGGCGTTTCCCGTCTAAAAAGCCTGTGAGTGCTGAGGAAGCAGAAATTTTCTTTCAAAAGAAGAAAATGGCTGACTGCGAGGTGGACGATCAGTTGCAAAACTGTGCTGAACAAGTGTCTTTACTGTCATTACTGTTGAAATCCCCTGAGCATCAAAGGGTGTTGATGAAAACTTTGAATGAAGCCTATGTGCCGGCTGAAACTTCGGTAGAACAACTTGAAATAATGGCGGAAAGATTCTTTGCCGTCAATCTAATCTCTTTCAGCAAAAATGACTTGCCTCCAGAGGGAGCTGCTCACAACAAGGCCTTGCACTTGACTGTCAAGTGTGAGGGATATTATGTTAAGCGAGTCATTGTAGAAGAAGGCTCAGATGTTGATATTTGCCCACTCTCTACATTGCAATGTATGGAAATCGGTATCGGGAGAATTCGTCCCAACAATGTTTGTGTGAGAGCCTTTGACGGCATCAAAAGAGATACCATCGGGGAAATTGACCTAATCTTGACCATCGGACCGGTGGATTTCGAGGTGAGATTCCAAGTGCTGGATATGGATACATCTTATAATTTTTTTCTGGGAAGGCCTTGGATCCATGTCACTGGAGCTGTGCCTTCTACCCTCCACCAAACAGTAAAATTCGAATATGAGGATCAGGAAATCAAGGTCCATGGAGAAAGTTAACAGTCGATCTATCGGGACCCATCTGTCCCATGCTTAGAAGCTAGGGAGGGTAGTGAGCACATAGTCTACCAAGCATTTGAAGTTATGGCGGTGGATCAGCATGAAGAAGGAAGCCCCTGCCCTCAACCTTTCTTGTCCAATGCCTCGATTATGGTGGAAAAGGAGATGATCATACATGGTTTCAAGTCGGGTAAAGGACTTGGAAAGTCTCTACAAGGCATATCTGAGCTGGTAACTTCGCCTACGATTGAAAAGTTCTTCGGGATAGGTTTCCACCCTACCACAGATGATGTAAAATGGGCAGATGAGAGGAAGAAGGAAGGATGGGTCTTGTCCCAGCCATTGCCACATCTGTATGAGATCTTTGTCAAAGCTAAATACAGTGAAGAGGAAGACGATGAGGTTTTCACAGCTGAAGAAATTGAAGAAATATGTGGGGCAATGAGAAAAGTACTCTACGAAACCCACATGGTTCAGCCAGGAGAGGGCACTAGCACCGTTGAGGTGTTGTACATGGGACCAAGCGCCAAGCTTCAAAATTGGAAGGCTCCGCCATTTCCGATCAGGCGGGAGTCCCGATAGACCTGTCCTGCTACTTTTTTTGCATCCCGAGTTATTCCAGGGTGTAACTCGGATGTTTCTTTAGTTTCTTGTCTTTAAATTACCAATGTAGACCATGTTATCTTCCCAAATTCCAAGAAATGAAATCAATATTTCATCATTCATTTTTCTCTTTATTTTTCTGATTTTCTTTATTTTCTTATTTATTTTTTCTTTTCAGTTATAATAATACGGCTTTAAATAACATGACATTCTTGCGGACTTCATGCACAGATCCAAACACGCTGTCTAATTGTGAAATAAAGAACCAAGAACTGGAATATGACGAAGAAGAGGCTTTTAGGGAAATAAATCGAGAAGTGGAACAATTTGAGAATAAACCTAAGCCAAATTTGAATGACACCGAGCCGGTTAACTTGGGAACTTCTGAGGAAATCAGGGAAACTAAGATAAGCATTCACACAGATAAGAAAACCCGAGATGCAATAATTCAACTCCTGTTTGAGTTTAAAGATGTGTTTGCTTGGTCGTATGACGACATGCCAGGGCTGAATGTTGATTTAGTGGTGCATAAGTTGCCAACTTACCCCGATTGGCCTCCGGTCCAACAAAAACAAAGAATGTTTAAAACTGACATCAGTGATAAGATCAAAGAAGAAATCATGAAACAGTTGAAAGCAGGGGTAATCCGAGTAGTTCGGTACACTACATGGTTGGCTAATGTAGTCCCAGTTCCAAACAAAGATGGGAAGACCCGGGTGTGTGTGGACTACAGAGATTTGAACAGGGCAAGTCCCAAAGACTATTTCCCTTTGCCCAACATCCACATCCTTAATGATAACTGTGCCAAACATGAGATACAGTCCTTTGTGGATTGCTACGCAGGATATCACCAGGTGTTGATGGATGAGGAAGACGCAGCAAAAATGGCCTTCACCACATCCTGGGGTACATATTGTTACCGGGTTATGCCATTTTGGCTGAAGAATGCCGGAGTGTCCTATGTGAGGGACATGATCGCCAATTTCCATAATATGATACATCAGGAGATAGAGGTGTATGTTGACGACGTAATCATCAAGTCCCGAACTCAGGATGACCACGTTCGAGATTTGAGAAAGTTTTTTGAGCGATTGCGCAAGTATGATCTGAAGCTGAACCCGGCTAAATGTGCATTTAGAGTTCCGTCAGGTAAACTTTTGGGATTCATAGTCAGCAGGAGAGGTATCAAGTTAGACCCAACAAAGATAAAGTCTATCCGGTATTTTCCTCCTCCAAGAACTAAGAAGGTCGTGATGAGCTTGTTGGGCAGATTAAACTATATCAGCCTGTTCATTGCACAATTGACTTCCACATGTGAGCCCATATTTAAGTTGTTAAAGAAAGATGCAGCAGTCAAGTGGACAGATGAATGTCAAGAAGCCTTCAACAAGATCAAAGAATATCTATCAAATCCTCCAGTCTTGGTCCCACCAGAGCCAGGGAGACCTCTTTTCTTGTATCTGACGGTGTTGGAAAATTTTTTCGGCTGTGTCCTCGGGCAGCACGATGTAACTGGAAAGAAAGAGCAGGCAATCTATTACTTCAACAAGAATTTCACCAGTTATGAAGCCAAAAATACTCTGTTGGAGAGAACAAGCTGTGCTCTGACTTGGGTTGCTCAAAAGCTGAGACACTATCTTCAAGCTCACACTACCGACCTCATAACCAGGTTGGATCCTCTGAAGTACATATTCCAGTAACCGATGCCCACTGGGAGACTAGAAAAATGGCAAATCTTGCTCACTGAATTTGACATAGTCTATGTCACTCGCATGGCGATGAAGGCCCAGGCGCTGGCAGATCACTTGGCTGAAAATCCGGTTGACGAGGAATATCAACTGTTGAGCACTTATTTCCCAAACGAGGAGGTAAATTCAATAGAAGCAATCTCTGAAGACACTCATGCTTGGAAAATGTTCTTTGACGGAGCAGTAAATGTTAGAGGTGTAGGGATTGAGGCAATCTTGATCTCACCCACTGGTCAGCACTACCCGGCTACAGCCAGGCTTCGTTTCTTCTACAAGAACAATATTGCTGAGTATGAAGCCTGCATCATGGGCATGAACATGGAAATCGATCAAGACGTCGGAGAGTTATTAATCATGGGGGATTCTAATTTGATTATCCGCCAAGCCTAGGGAGAGTGTGAGACCCGAGATTTAAGCTCATTCCCTATCGACAACATGTGGAAGATCTCGGCAAGCGGTTCAAGATGACAGAATTTAGGTACATCCCTCGGTATCACAATAAATTAGCTGATGCACTTGCCACTCTGGCTTCGTTGCTGCCTTACCCAAGCAATGCCCATATTGATCCTCTGGAAATCCAAATCAAGGAAAATCATGGTTATTGTAACACGGTTGAGGCGGAACCAACCATCCAGCCATGGTATCACGACATTAAAAGGTTTTTGAAAATACAAGAATACCCTGAGCAAGCTAATGGATATAAAAAGAGGACCACCAGACGACACGTGAGTGGTTTCTTTTTGAATGGTAATGTCTTGTATAAAAGGACCCCGGACCTCAATTTGTTGAGATGTGTTGACGTCGAGGAAGCCGGAAGAATTATGCACGAAGTATACGTAGGAGTGTGCAGATCTCATATGAATGGGTATGTTTTGGAAAAAAAAATCCTTGGGGCAGGATATTATTGGATTACTATGGAGAAAGACTGTTTCATCTTTGTCCGGAAATACAATCAATGTCAGGTGCACGGTGATTTGATTCATGCACCACCAACTAAATTACATCCTATGTCAGCACCCTGGCCATTCGTTGCTTGGGGCATGGAAATCATTGGACCCATCGAGCTAAAAGCCTCAAACGGACATAGATTCATACTGGCTGCTATTGACTACTTCACGAAGTGGGTTGAAGCCATCACTCTCAAGTCAGTCACCAAGAAAGCTGTGGTAGATTTTGTGCATTCTAATCTTATTTGCTGCTTTGGAAATCATGCAACTATCATTACCAACAATGGTGCGAATTTGAATAGCCGTTTGATGGGAGAGGTATGCGAACAATTCAAGATAACGCATAGAAACTCTTTTCCCTATCGGCCCAAAGCCAACGGTGTTGTTGAAGCAGCCAACAAGAAGATCAAGAAGATTTTGAGAAAGATGATTCAAAGCTCTAGGTAATGACATGAAAAGTTGCCTTTTGCATTACTTGGATATCGCACCACTGTGCGTACATCGGTCGGAGCAACCCCATACTTATTGGTCTATGGAACTGAGGCTGTCATACCCGCAGAGGTAGAGATCCATTCACTCCGGATAATTGTTGAAGCAGAAATTGAGGATAGTGAGTGGGTCAAGACTCGGCTAGAACAATTGTCTTTAATTGACGAAAAATGGATGGCCGCGGTTTGTCACGGGCAGTTATACCAACAAAGAATGGCCCATACTTATAACAAGAAAGTGCATCCCAGGAATTTTGAAGTGGGACAACTCGTGTTAAGATGCATTCTCCCTCATCATCAGGAAGCAAAAGGAAAATCCGCTCCTAATTGGAAGGGTCCATACATCATCCGGAAAATATTGTCGAGAGGAGCATTGTATATGGGAGATATCGAAGGAAATAATCCCGAAACAGCTTTGAATGAGGATGCAGTAAAAAGGTACCATGTCTAGGTTCTCTGTGGTGTTGGTTTCTGCGCAATTGAGATGACGAAAGCTTTTCTTCTCGCTATTCAAAACCCTTCGTAAACCCACTTGAGCCGGTTACTCTTCATTGGCCACCCTCTTTGGAACCCGGAAGTATTATAAAAAAAAAGAAAAAAAAGAAAAATAAAAAAGAAGAAAAGAAAAAGAAAATATGAAAAAACAAAAGAAAAAGAAAATATGGTGAAAAGAAAAAGAAAAGAAAAATTAAAACAAAAACAAACAAAATAAAAACAAAAAAAACAAAAACAAAGTTTTCTTGAACTACGTCTGACTTGATTCTGAAAGGATACGTAGACAGCATCTCTCTGGAGTTCAGTCACACCAAAACAAAATCCCAATTCCCCAAAAGTTGAAACTGGGGCAGATGATATATTGGTTCGGCTATGAGTCCACTAAAATGGTTCCAAAGTTGTACTTCTGTCCAAAATTCTTTTTACCCAAAACCTCGTCCAAGTCCTTCTGATCAATTGGCAAAGGCATGGGAATTGAACAGCAACATTGTTTGAATCTGATATAGTCCAAATTGAGAGAAATAAAATGAGAGAGTCTTATCGATGAAAACCTTCGGTACCATAAGGTGATGGTAAGTAGATAATTTGAAAATGAGAGAGTCCGTTAGGTGAAAACTCGTAAAGAGTACTATCGGGCGACGGTGAAAAGAAAAATGAGAGAGCTCGATTAGCGAAAACCCGCAAAGGTTGTTGTTGGCCGAAAAGAAGACATCTCACCATTAAAAGAGTCCTGGCAAGGGTCCTTAGTTTTAAAATACGGATCAATGGGTTCACGAGAAGCTGGAAAGTTTGTGTGGGTCGGGCATCCAGTCCAAGAAGCATGTCATGTCCATTTAGAGCCAGCATGCACCCCCAAATAAGTCCTTTTTTCCCCCCAAAGGGACGCCTCTCTTCAAACTCATATGCTTGAATTTGGTATACTTCTTCTTTGAATCCCTTTCGGTTTAACTCTGATTCCGAGACTATCACAAAGAAAAGGTGGCAGGACTAGTTTTATAGGGCTTCGCCTGGCAAAAGCCAAAGAAAATACCCAGCCTTAGCGGGTGCGTCAGGCCAATCCCGACTGGCCATGATGGTTGATGCTTTCAAAGCAAAGACATTGGAAAGGAAAGAAAGTCAAAGACAAAGGTTATAAGAGCAGAATAAAGTGAAAAGACCCGAGCCCACGCGGGCGAGTCATCGTAAAATCCTAAAAATTGAGTCCTATCGGTTTGAAAAGAGATTCACCCTCAAAGCCAGCAAGCAGCAAAGTTCTCAACGGAAACTGGTTCGGGATCAAGCAATTGAGATAATTAAGGCAACAAAACTAACCACTTCTTCAAACTAACAAATTGTTCTTTGTTGAAAGTTAAAACATGTGTAATTCAAAGCAACCACGCAAGAAGAAGGTGCAACCCAAAAGAGAAAAGAAATGCGCGAACACTGAAATAGCTTTGAATCAGGGAACCGACCAAAAAGGGAAGTTTCCCCCCAAATTCTTTCATCCGTTTTACTAAATAAAAGAAAGAAAAATAAGAAGAAAAGAAAAAGAAGAAGAAAGAAAGAAGAAGAAGAAGAAGTGAAAATGAAAAATCCCAAAAGAAAAAAAATCATGGTAGCATAGGGCCCCCGTTCCCTAGATATCCCAGCATAACCCGTGGACCTCCCTGGCATAACCCAAGGAGCATCTTTTTCTTTCAATCCCGGCATAACCCATGGACCTCCCTGGCATAACCCTATGAGCCTTTCTCTTTCAATCCCAGCATAACCCCTGGACCTCCTTGGCATAAACCAAGGAGCTTTTTTCTTTTAATCCCGGCATAACCCGTGGACCTCCCTGGCATAATCCAAGGAGCTTTTTTCTTCTTATCCCGGCATAACCCGTGAACCTCCCTGGCATAACCCAAGGAGCCTTTTTCTTTCAATCCCGACATAACTCATAGACCTCCCTGGCGTAACCCAAGGAACCCTTTTTTTTCCTACAATCCCGGCATAACCCGTGGACCTCCCTGGCATAACCCAAGAAGCCTTTTTCCTTCAATCCCGGCACTCGTGGACCTCCCTGGCATAACCCAAGGAGCCTTTTTCTTTCAATCTCGGCATAACCAGTGGACCTCCCTGGCATAACCCAAGGACCTTCTTTTTCAATCCCGGCATAACCCGTGGACCTCCCTGGCATAACCCAAGGGACCTTTTTGCTTCTTATCCCGGCATAACCCGCGAACCTTCCCGGTATAACCTGAGGACCTTTTTCTTTTCCGGCATAACCCGGCCATTTCCCGGCATAACCTGGCTTCTTTCCCAAGGATACACAATCCTGATTCTATTGCTTAGACATGTGTTACAACTAACTCACGAAATTTTCCTAATGAAAACTGGGGCAGACAAATTTCGTTCATTTGTTTGTTTTGGTGTATTAAACAGGTTTGATCTCGAGGAACCGGATGCCAAACGACCGATGGAATGAGTCTCAATCCAGAATAAAGAAAAGAACAAAAGAACAAAAAGAAATGAACTCAAATGTTGAAGCAAACAAAGGTGCAGATTGCTCAAAATTTGATTGAAGGCATAAGCCCCGCCGATCCCGCTTTGACCCAATGCTGCGGAAAGAAGCAACACCTACAACTTGCGAGCATCAAGATTCAGATCGGAGTCCACAGCAAAATTAGCTAAGACTCAAGATCAAGCTTCAAGAGATTTATAGATAGGAATCTTGTAACTCGTAGTTGATAGGCATAGCTAGCTTAGCTTTGATTTTTCTTTTGGTGTAATATGGAGGTCAGCAAGCAGTAGCAGCAGTAACAGCAGTGAAATCACAGCTCCTGGTAGTCCCAACTACCGAAACTTCCAGAACTACACTGACCTGTTTTCTTTATAGCCAAGGATATGTAGCCAACCTTTGAAGAAGGGTTCGGTCAGACAATTTTCAAAAAAAATGTTTCTCATGGAATGCCAAGCAGGCAAAAATCTCTCATGATTGCTTATTTATCTTTGCCCGAAAACCCTTCATGTCTCCAAGCAATGAGGGGCAGCTGTAAGCACATAATTTTTGCCTCACTCAAATATTCCTATAAAATTCTTAAAATTAGGATTTTTCTTTCATTATTTGAATTTTAGGATATTAATTTGGTGTTTGATTGCATTTTTGTGTGCATTATTAATTGGTATAAGTCATAAAAATAAAAAATACAAAATAACATACTTGCATTTAGGACCTCATTTTAACATTTTTATTAGTTAATTAACATTACAAAAAATAAGAGAAAATAACAAAATAGTCCTTTTGCATTGTTTTACTTTTAATTTTTTGATTTTTCCTTAAGTTTTCTTTTTGAACTAGGATTTGTTTAATTTTTGAGAATTAATTAGTTTAATTTTAGAGTTAAATCAGGTCTTGTCTATTTTTAATTTTGTACTTAATAAAATCTAAAAATTGAATAAGAAAAGGGACAAAAGAATAAAAACAAATAAAAGAAATTGAGAATGATAGGAATTTAAAAGATTAATAGGCTGGTGTGTGTGACTTGGGCCATTTCTAATTCCATCCCAAGTCAAACTCCTCAGAACCCGTTTCAATTCAACCCCAAACCCATAGCCAACCCAGTCCAGCACCCCCTTCCCGACGCCGTCTGGCTCGGATCAATCCTGGTTGTCTAGGATTATTGATCCAATGGACGAGAACCCCCCCCCCCCCATCACTTAATATTTAAATGTCTGAATACCCACCCCCTTCAGACCCCCCTAGTCCGTCTCTAACATCCCAAACCCTAGAGATTAGACGCCCTAATACCCTCCGTCAACCTCGCTGTCGGTGAGGATGCAAACCACTCCGATGAACCCCCAAAATCACACCACAGATGCGCCTCCTCCTCCCATTTCCATAACTACCTTCTATTTCTTTCAAACATTACCCAAACTGTTTGAATCCTTGAAACCCTAATTCCCCTCTCCGCCGCACATGGCAGCCCCGCCACCAAAATCATACCCCACAGTCCACAGGCCCTCTTAAATCCCATATTTATGATTATTTCTCAAGTATCCCAGTGGGACTCCTCCAATTCCACATCTAAGGTCAGAGTTGCATATTCAAAGGTCTGTCACTATTCAAAAAGGCTCCAAAGTGATATTATATTTTTGTTTTGTTAAAGAATAGACATATAATATTATTTTGCGGCCATATTTAAAAGAAGTCGAGCAAAAATCAAATCCGATTTCGAATGTCAAGATTCAAGCCTAGTTGGTAAGTCCTAGTATCTTCCTTCTGTTTCCTTCTTTCATTAAGTTTAGGCTAGGGTTCCGATTTGAACCTAGGGCTACTGTTTAAATCTGTTCCCTGTTTGTTTTAGGTCCATTTAGTTTTCTTTAATACATGTTTTAAGTCTTTAATTTTTTTCAACTATTTAGTTTGATTAGTTCGTTTTGATTAGTCAGTACTTTTGCCTATTTTTGCAATTTTGTTAGTTTTGTTTAGAGTATTAGTTTCTGATTTCCCATCTTCTGTTTACATTAATTTTTTGTGATTTTCAATTGTTCTTAATTTGGCTTGCTTGATAATAGAATTAATTCTATAGTTTAGTTTGGATTTTTGATACTCTTAGTTCAATTTTAGGTTTTCTTTTAGTATAATTCTAGGTATTTGGTTATAGCTGATCGTTCCAATCCCTCAGATAATTTTGACTAGGGTAAAAAGGTTTTGGATTTAGTTTAACCAGTGTTAGTTAATTCAGGGGAGTTCAAGGGTACCTTAGGTATTTCAGATTGGATAAAAATGCAGTAGTTGAAACTAGAACCTCTTAGAATCTTCTAGAAGAGGTTTCTAATTGGAATTTCAGTAACTTGATATTGTAACTTGGGAAATAAGTCAATAAATAAGGGACTAGACTGTTAAAATCTAAAAAATAAAAGAGGGGGCAAGGGGGTAAATGTAAAATCTGAAACTTCCCTTAGTCTTGCCTATAAAAGGAAATCTCTACTGCCTTGTTTCACAAGTTTTGAAGGCTGAAAATTTGAAATTCAAATTTAAAACCAAAAACTGAAATCTGAGAGTAGAGAGTTCATTCTAGATCATAGGTATTCTAAAAAATCAGAAAAATAGCACAAAATCCCATAAAAATACTGTTCTATTAGTTTTTTTTTCTAAAGTCTTCATCTTCAATTAATTTCTGAGCATTCTATGGTGTAAAAGTTTTGGGGTCAATTTTCCTGCTGATAGTCAACTGGATTCAATTTGAGATTTGGATCACCTTTTATTAGTCTTCAAAATAATTTCTCTTCCATTCCTTTGCTACTGGTTGTCATTGCTGCTACTGACTTCTTCTCCTTCTTATTACATTCTAATTTCCAGGTGCATATCCTGTATCTCTCAAATTTTAGAATGGAATGAAGTGATGCTTGTTCTTCCTATGTTGAATTCCTTATTGAATTGTAATTAATTTCAGCACTCTATCATATCTTAGTATGTAATTGACTAAGGACTGTTTAGAATTGGAGGTTCATGACTGGAATTAGTTTATCAGTATTATGACTGCTAGCATTACAATACTCGTGTGAAATAGCTTATCATAGTTATTATGAATGTTGTGAATCATTTTCAGACTTGTATGAGTGATAAAAATATGATATTAGATGTAGCTTAATAACTTTAATTTGCTTATTATATCAATTTAAGGTCTGCGTTTAGATTAAGATGCTATTTGAACTGTTGGAAATTATACTTCAGATTTATAAGTATACTATTAGTTATGATATGGATAATGTTTAGCTATTCTGTTAATTTGAAGTTCTAACTAGAAAGAAGTAATAGTTTTAGAAAACAGGTTCAAAATGACTTTATATTTTTCGTCCAATTCTAGTATCTCATGTTGGAGTCGAAATGGCCTAGTAAATGAGTCCTAATCATGATAATTTAATCACTGAGTACATCAAATATTCGTAGGAATTCAGTAGTTTAGAATTAAATTGGTAGTTATCAAGCTTGAATTTTCTTTTATCCAAATCAATAAATCCAATGTTTGAAGATTGGCCTTGCCTATAGGCCCAGGGCTGACAGTCTACATCTACTGCTTGGGCCTCAACATCACTAATGCATGGCCGAGTTCCAGTCCTACTTATCTTCTAATTGGGCTTGTGTCGAGGCCCAAGGCTAGTAGCAGTCCATAAGACAAATTGATTTCGCTTTCCCTCCGTTGGATCACATTCGAAACTTAATGTTGAAGGGTTGAATTTGTATTAAGTTTGTGGGCTTAATTTTATAACACAGGTTTTAGGCCTTCCAAGCTAGGTAACATATTTGAATTAAGAGGCTCTCCTCTTTTTCAAATGTGGACCTGAGTTTGAGGCCCGAATTCCTTGAATGCTTTCTAATAATAGTCAATTAACAATGCTAATCAATTCATAGGCCTTTATGGAAAATCATTAATAGAAAAATAGTAGTTCATTATAGAATGGCCTTTAAAATAATTTTAGGTGCGCTGCGCCAAATAAAATCACAAATTGCGTGGCCCTCTTTAATTACTTTATTAAAATATTTAGAATTTGGGACGTGCCATTTACCGAATTTTCATGGCCTCCCGCAAAGTTAATAACGCGTTAGTAGCTTTAGGCGCGTTCTTTAATATTTTTACCTTCCTAAACTCTAGCTTGCATTTCATGTGACCCAAATCCAAATCCCAAAATATTGAATAAAATGTGTCGAGGATCAGGGTGTATTTCATGTGAAATGATCCAAAAACATGTCTTAAACGACGTTCAATTTCTTAAAAAATTTAATTAAAAGCGGTAAATAACTCTAAAAATTGCACTATAGGATGACATAGATTAAAATCAGATTTTAGCTAATTATAATAGTTTAAACGACCGTGCTAGAACAATGAGACCCGGGGGTGCCTAACACCTTCCCTCGGGTCAACAGAATTTTTGGTTCACAGACTCCATTCGGGAAGTCGAAATTTTCCTCGATTTGGGATTCAAGATAAACTAGTAACTTGGGACACCAAAATCCAAACCTATCCCAAGTAGCGACTCTAAATAAATAAATAATCTCATTTCGAATAATATCACTTTAAATGGAAAAACTCCCTTATATATTTATCCTTCGGGGTAGGTGTGTAAAAAAGGTGGTGTGACAGGTCCTATTCTTTCTTTCAACTACTCCATTTTATTGAGGAGTCCTAGGGGCAGAGAAATTATGATCAATACCATTTTCATCACAGAATTCAGCAAACTTAGAATTTTCAAATTCAGTTCCGGAAAAACTCCCTTATACATTTATCCTTCGGGGTAGATGTGTAAAAAAGGAGGTGTGACAGGTCCTATTCTTTCTTTCAACTACTCCATTTTATTGAGGAGTCCTAGGGGCAGAGAAATTATGATCTATATAATTTTCATCACAGAATTCAGCAAACTTAGAATTTTCAAATTCAGTTCCATGATTAGACCTAATGGGTGCAAGTTGATTCCCTAATTGTTTCTGAGTTTTTCTAACAAATGCAGTAAAAATGTGAAATGCTTCATCTTTAGAGGTTAGAACTAGAGCCCAGGTAAATCTAGAATAATTATCAACAGGCACCATTACATATTTCTTTCCACCTCTGCTCATGGTTCTCATTGGACCACATAGATCCATATGGACCAGTTCCAACAACTTGGTTGTACTTACCATTTTCTTGATGTTGAAGGATGATCTTACCTGCTTCCCCCTTTCACCTGCCTTACAAACATTGTCTTCCTTGAACTTGATATTAGGTAACCCTATCACCAAGTCCTTAGAGACTAATTTGTTTAGCTTATTTAGACTTGCATGACCAAGTCTTTTGTGCCACAGAGGGAATCATTAACGAACACACTTAGACATGTGAGTTCATTTTCTGAGAGAGTGGACAAATCTACAATGCAAAATATTTTTAACTCTCTTTTCATGCAACACAATCTTGTTAGTGGTAAGGTTAATCACAAAGCATTTGGTAGAGGTGAAAGCTACAAAGTTACCTTTGTCACACAGTTGTGACATACTTATTAGGCTATATTTCAAGCCATCTATCAAGTAGACATTCTCTATGGAATGAGAATCTGTCTTACTTACCTTTCCAACCCCAATGATCTCACCTTTCTTTCCATTACCAAAAGAGACATTACCTCCTTTTAAGTCCTCAAGTGAAAGGAACTGGTCCTTATTCCCAGTCATATGTTTTTAGCAGCCACTATCCATATACCATATTTGGCTACTCCCTTTCACTTGGACCTGCAAAAAGAAATCAGGGGATAGTTTTAGGAACCCAAACTAGTTTGGGTCACTTTCTATGGGCAAAGGGATTAATCAGATTTCTTCTAGCCCACCCAGGTAGCTTGTTCTTTTCTTGAACAAATTTTTTATTCTTTTGACTGGCCTTTTCTTTTGCATTGCATTCATTTTTGTAATGACCAGTCTTGCCACAGTGGGTGCAGATCTTATTCTCAAGAAGTGTGAAGTAATTACTTTTAGGATCCCATTTTGGTGCATGAGTCCCATAGCCATGTCCTCTTTTGTTGTTGTTGTGATGCTCTTGCAACTAAGAAAGTGCATAAGAGGCCTTGTTCCATTTGCAAGTTCTGTCTAGTTCATGTTTCACCTATCCTAGATCTTCCTTTAGGACCTTAATCAATTCATCCTTCTTATACAATTCATCCTTCATTTTTCCTAAGATTTCTTCTAGAGTGAGATATGTGAGATTAGCATTCTTCTTTCCTCTTCCTAATTTCAGTTTTAGATTTTCAAACCTAAGTTCTGAGACACTAGTGTCAAGTTCAAGAACCTGGTTCTTCAAATCAACATTTTTGCAATCACTCTCATTAGCCCTAGACTATAGACTTTTACATTTTGCATTTTGGATCACATATTTCCTCGACATATCTTTCTTTTCATTGTTGATTATTTCACACTCATCAATGAAGTCTAGTAACAACTCAGATAACCTTTCTTTAGACAGAAATTTAATCTTGTCTTTGAGATGAAGAATACTTACCTCTTGTTCATCATCTGATTCTCCAATAGCCATAAGAGCATGTTCTTCTTTAGCTTCACCTTCTGAGTCCTCATCTGATGTTTCTCCCCAGGCAACAACTATAGCCTTTGTTGATCCTTTGTTCCTTTTTGCTTGAACCTGTTCCTTCTTCTTGTTCCTTCGTTCAGTCCTTTCTTTCTTCCACTCGATTTCCCATTGAGGGCAATTCTTGATCATGTGATCAATCTTACCACACTTTTAGCAACCCTCATTTGTCTGTTTCTCAGGAGCCTTTGGCTTGTTGATGGTTGTACCTCTTGAAGAACCCTTTGCTCTCATCAGGTTCTTTTTAAAATCTCTAGTGATTATAGTCATCTCATGATCCTCCAGATCTGAACCTTTAAAATTCTGAGAGCTAGGCTTCTCTCTTTCTTGGGTGTATCCATTATCATAGTTTGCCTTCTCAGATCATAAGCAGTAAGGTTTCCAATCAGTTCATCCATCTTAAGGGTAGCAATATTCTTAGATTCCTGAATAGCAGTGATTTTTCTTTCCCATGAAACTGGTAGAACCCTTTTCAAGATTTTTTCAACCTTGTCTTCTTCAAGGATAATTCTTCCAAGAGATTTAAGTTCATTTGTCAGTGTAGTGAACCTAATATACATCTCTTGGATAGTTTCTCCTTCCTTCATAGTAAAATTCTCATATTGAGAATATAGTGTAGACATGTGATTTTTGACCCTCCAAAAGATTTTTCATATTTTAGCACGTAACTATTTAATTTAAGCCTAATATAGCTATTTCAAAGCATTGCGACTCTTTTACTTTATTTTATTACAAGAAAATAAAAATTAAAATATATATATTTTTTAGTTTATCTATTTTTCATAAAAAAAAATGATTTAAAAATAATAATAATAATAATAATACAAAAATAGTACCTTATTTTTATCTTTATATAATTTCGAAAATACAAAAATAATTTCATGTTTAGTTTAATTAGGATTAGCTTTGGCATTGCGTAGTATCTTTATCTTATTTTAAAAGGCATTGTGTATTATTTCAGATTAGGAAAAAATACAAAAAACCAAAATATGTTGCATTTGTATTTAGGATTTAATTTTGCATTTTAGGATTAATCAACACATTAGTTGTTTTAGAAAAATGGGAAAATCACAAAAAATAAGTTATTTTTGCACTTCTAATTTTAAATTTTAAACTTTGGTAGTTTTTCCTTTAACTTGGTTCTTAATTATTGATGGTAATTGTTATTAGGTAATAATTATGAAACTTCCATAATGGTTGGGATAACAATTCACTAAGGAATTAACTAAATAGCACTAATTTATTGGGTGATTAAAAATAAAATAGATTTTGTAGTTGTAAATGCACTAAGCTAAGTGCTTATTTAAAGAGGGCTGAAATATACACTAGATACTCTCCATATACACTCGATATACACAAAAAAAAAAAGAAGAAAAATTTCGGACCCCCCCCCCTCTAACCATCTCCCTTAGTGGTCTCTTTATTGGAGTGGAAAAAAAGGGGCAAACACTTTGAGAGGAGGAGAGGATTTTGGGGGAAAAAGAGAGGGAGTGTGGGATAATTTTAAAATGGGAGACCTCCCCATTATGCAAAGAAGGAAGAAGAGAGGTTCAAAAAAGTGTAGAGAAGTTCAAAAAAATAGAGAGAAAAAAAAGAAGGGATGGCTTCTTCTTAACGGAGACGGGGGTATACACTCTATATACGCTGGATATACTCTCTATATACACAGACAGACCACTTCGTCTTCTTCACGAGCCTTCCACCTCCCTTGAGCTTCTTCTCCATTTTTTCAATGAAGAGAACTTGTTCTTCTCCATTTTACAAGAAGCAACTCTCCTCCCCAAACCAGCCATGAAATTCACCTCCAAAACACCTTTAACCTAGTTAAAAAATAGCAATATTTCACAGCCGAACCCATCTGGAAAATACAGCAATAAGCGCCATTGAAATTATTGTAATCCTTCCCAAGGCAGTGTGTAATTGGGTTTGATCCATATTCAATTTGAAATCGAGGTTCCGGCGTGGCTTTCAGTTGGCGGGACCGCTCACTTTCAGCTTAGTTAGAGGCTCCTCGTTTTATATTGGTTGGAACCTCTTGCAATCATTGAAATCTAATCAAAAGGTCCATTTTTAATCTTTATTTTTGTCAATATAATAGTAGATCTGTTGTGACTTTTGTTATATGCTATGCCTATTCCTATGGTCAGGTAGATGTTTTCTGGTTTGGATTTGCTTATTAGATTTGCTTTATTGAGGTTTAACTTGAATTCATTATGTGACTGTTAAGTAATTTGCTTGTTTTGATTAAGTTTAAAATTAAATAGCGATGACCATGTGATTAGTTGAAAATTTGTGGTGGACTGTTAATATTTAGTAATTACAATTTTAGATGTTCTTTGTTTTCTTTATCACGTAGTAACGAATTAATGCTTTTGTTGTAAATGTCATAAGTGTTTTTTTTTTATATATAGAATTTTTAATCTAGTACATTTCTTTTGCTTATTGTTTGAATATTTTAGTTGAAATCATGTTGCAACAAGTTTATTACTGGTTAAAATAGATCTTTGATATACTGCACTATGCTTCATTAGATTTGAATGTTTGGGCCTAAGTTTGGTTTAGGGATGACGGATGCTGGAAATAATTTTGATGAAAAGATAAAAAAAATTTACCCAAAACAATTATGACTAGCACACCTCCTTTAAGTAAAATAAGCAAGTTTTGAATACCGTAGTCTGATTTAATTAAGTAAAAGCTTGTAAAATAATTTAAAATGTGTCGTGCTAAATAAAATTACAATTGTGTGGCCCTCATAGTTATTTCTTTTAAAATACCAAGAATTCGAGGCGTGTCATTTAGCGAATTTTCATGGCCCTCGCAAAGTTAACAACACGTTAGTTGCTTTAGGCGCGTTATCTTTTTTTAGTCATTTTACATTTATAGTCAGAACTATGCACGGTCTGATTCATGCGGGGGTCATGATACGTAGGCAATCTCCATAATATTCTACCACAACTAAAAAAATGTATATAAAAGAAAAAGAATGAGAGGTTATAGTAGAAAACCTACACTCCATTGGGAGAGTCATATGCCAGTCTGTTCCGAAGGCTAAGGAAATTGGACATGTTGAAGCCGATCCAGATAAGAATGCCCAACCGTGTTCCAACGAAGTTCGATTTTTCTCAAAGGTGTGCATATTGCTCAGATGCCCCAGGGCATGACATATAGAAGTGTTGGAATCTGAAAAAATGCAATTCAGAAGCATATTGATGTAGGCGACATTGTCGTGCGAAATCCAGATACAGCAGACACCAGCAAAGTCCATTACATGTGCATAATGAGACACATATAGTGGGTATGGTTTATTTTGAAAAGAAATATGAGAACTCGTCTGGGATAATGTGACGACCCAAAGGTTCATCACCGTATTTCTCCCTTTCTTCGTACTTTCGAGGCCTTGGAATCCTTGCTGGGGGTTACCTCGATTTGCATGCGCAGTCCGGGCGCGAAGCCGGAAAGTTTTTATGTTAAAATATGTGAATTCTATGAAAAACTTGAATAATTATGATATTGAAATTGATATAGGTAACCTTGGTCAACATATTGGTTAAACAGACCCGGACCCGTGATGTGATGGTCCCGGAAGGTCCGTAGATTAATATGGGACTCGGGCATGTGTCAGGAGTTGAAATCCGAGGTGCAGAACCTCGGTAAAAGAATTTCTCTGATAAATTGTTTTCTGAAATTATTAAGGAAAAATAGAAATGAAAGTGAGCTAGAAAATATAGGTACCGGGCTCGTATTTTGGTTCCGATGCCCGGTACAGGTCTTAAATATGCGTTAAGCTCTCTCTGTGATATTTGGTCGAAATCGGACGTCGTTTGACGTGTTTCGGACTATGAGTTCCAAGTTAGAAAGTTAAAGAACTTTGAAATAAAAATCATGAGTTTTGAGGCTCGATTCTATGTAAATGATGT
>MU730992.1:0-25792 GCA_026770625.1 Nicotiana glauca
TCAAATGCAGCACAAAACTATTTTATTTTACATTTTGGGAGTAATTGTCGTGAGAGCAAAAATCACGTGCTCACAACATGTTAGAATCCCAACTTATCAACTCCCCCAAACTTAAACATTTGCTTGTCCTCAAGCAAACAAAATAAAACCCACACTTATAGATCAATCCAAGTAATTCCAGTTATCCGAAAGTAACCTCAACAAGCATCAATTGGGACTAACAATTGCCCTCAATGCAAATGGATCATTAACAACATTCAAAACTTGGAAACTATGGATGAAGTGTGACACAAAAGCATCAAGAATTGACTCATTACATCAAAGAACTCTTTTTATTGCTTTGGTTGTTGTGGAACCCAAACTCGTATATCCTCAACTCTCCCTAAGCAAACCTCGCCTTTTAGAGTATGAGCACCCAAACCGAGGTTAATGGGAGTTCACTCGTCTCTCTCAAGGAAAGGTCACAAGTCCTGCTCTAGGTACCATATGATTGACCCTCATGTGAGTATCCACTAATGCGAGTGCCATCCAACTCAAGATCATATAGGGCTTTTGTGGAGTTAATGTGAAGGCTTTTGGGTAAGGGTAGGATATGTTTTTGTTCAAATGGGTTCAATCTTCCTTAAGCACTTCTTTTGAATCATTGGCATAATTTACTTGACTCTTTGAGTCATTTCACGTCTTCCAAGGGGTTAGAGAGATACTTTGTTACTCTTTCTTAAGCAATTCAAAATATTTCTCCTTTTTTTACTTTTTCCACACCTTCTTCACTTTTGATTTTCTTTGAATCCCCCTATTTTTTTTTAAATTCTTTTTCATATTTGGCTTTCTTTTGTCTCTTCCTTTTCTTTCTTTTTCATTGCTTTTCTTTTCTTTTTGCTTTTGTACCTTTTACCCATTTTTTTTCTTCCTTTCTTGTCTCTCCCCCAAACTTAGACTTTGCCATTACTCAAGGGAAGATGTGGGTGCCAAGAGAGGGTAAAATTTAGAACAGGTATAGGCTTATAGCATTGGTTCATGAAAGAAGAAGGTTTAAAGCTCAAACGGGTTAACTAGGGATTATCTCATTGGTAGGCTATGGAATTGTTCAACTTATCATTTTGATCAAGGAGAGCCTACAATCACTTCTCGAGTCGAATTTCACTCAAACTTTTGCCTCAACAAACATTCGGGGTAAGTTCTAGACCATTGGCTTGGGACTTGGACTCATAATTCAATTTCTCACCACACACACACAAGGATTTCTTAAGACATAGAGTCGAGGGCCCACAACAACCTTAGCTACGACTGAACACACAATAGTCCTGAAAGACCACATGATGTTTGTTTGGCCAACTTAAGAGTCTCAAGGTCACTACTTTCACCATCCTAAACACAACCACTTGTCTTTCACCATGGGATCAAAGGCAAATGTGTTAGGCCCAAGTGAAGCTATGCTTGAAGTACTCTTAACTAAAAACTATTAAAAACAAAAGAAAAAGCAAAAATGGACTCAAACCCTTAAGAAGGTTGTCACGCCATCCATCATCAGGAAGAGCCACCCAGTTCACAGAATACTCCACCCTTGAAAAGAATCGTGGACTTACGAAAACCAAGGGTTTATTGAAAATGCCAAAAACAAACCTACAGGTTACGAGCCTATCTACAAAGCTAAAAACAAAAAATTTCTACGAAAATATAAATATAAAATAAAATGAATATGTACAATAGGGGAGTAGAATATACAACGGGGGAGGAATATATACAGAAATGTAACTTTATATACAGACCATAAGAGCGAATAAAAAGTACGAGAAAAGTGGCTAAAATGTGAAGTTATATACAACCCAAAATAGAAAATCAAAGTGAAGCAGAACTAACAATCTATATATACAGTCATCCAAATAATTAACAAAAAAGTATGTCGCACCCCCACGAATAAAAGTTGGCATTGTCCCCAATACCAACTACCAAAATAAGCATAAAAAAGTCATAACAAAGGATATAGGGGCTCCCTAGGCCTGGTCAGTCTGCATGGGATCATCAGTGGTCCCCAAGTCCTCCGTATATATGGAAGCCTCAGACTGGCTCCCGACCTCCGGCTGCTTAACTGCTGGGACTGGGGCCTGTTCCTGGATCGGCTGGATGTCAGGTGCAGCATATGGCAAACTGGAGGAGGCCTCATGTGGGACTGCCACCTCAATAATTGCATCTGCTATTCTAGGGAGCTTCATCTTCTTCCTAGGCTACCTGGGTGCCTACTCCTACTGGGGCTCTGCTACTGGTGCTGATGGGTCTGGGGCTGGGTCCCCGAATACCAAGTCTAGAGGCATCTGGTCTGCCAATAACCTGTCCACATCTTCCCTGAGCTGCTTTACAGACTCCTTAGAAGCCCGTGATCTTCTCATCTTTTTGTGCTCCTTGGAAATCTCCTTCAGAGCCTTGCCATGTGACTCCACTACTATAGTCAAAGTAGCCTGTGTCTTCATAATTCTTTCCTAGTTCTCCAGGAGCTTCTTCAAAGTGTACTCAATGGACTTAGGAATCTGAGCTGGCTGAGGTGCTGACTAGGTCTGAATGGTGGAAGACAAAGTGGACAACTTGATGTCATAGCTGATATCCAGTTGTTCAAACTAGCCAATGTTTAGCTCAACTAGTGGGCAGTGAAAGGATGAGCCTTGGAAGATGGCACCCCCGGGCGAGCTGGAGTACTGGGACCAGTAGTAGAAGAAGGTCCTGGAGGCAAGTCATCAACTGTAGTGGCAGCAGGTATGGTGGAAGGCTCGGTAGAAGACTCTACCGTAACTGGCTCCTCAGACTGGCCAGTTGGGGCAGAGGCAGGTGGCTGGTAGTTTTGGACTTAGGGTTGTTCGGGCCCTGCATACTGTAGCAAAAGTAGGAAGCCACAAGCTTGGTCTTGACATCATATCTTTTCTTATCCACCTCCATGTCCCGAAAATACATTGAAAGGGTGTTGGGAAAAGGATAATTCCGGTCATGCTCTTGCCCCACAGTAGAAATCACACGGGACATCACATTGCCCATATTGATAGGGTACCCAGTCATAATAGATGCAACAAGAACTGCCCGGTTAAGTGGAATAGTCTGATCGTGGGTAGAAGGGTCAAGCCGACTGCATTCAAATGTCAACCACCCTCGAGCCTCAAAGTTGAAGGTCTTCCGGAATATTTTCTTCCCTGCTTGCAATCACTCTGGCACAGTACCTGGGATTTCCAAGTACTGGGCTAACCAAGGACGGACTTCCTCACCCAACCCTAACTTGGCAAGATAGAGTGACTCATCTTCATCCCGGAACCGCAAATACTCATTTAAAGATTTTCCATCAAACAGCATTATTTCGTCTCTAACTTTGGTCACCTTAGTATCCTTGACAATATGAGCCACATCATGGTAGAATTCCCTGACCATGTGCTCATTAGCATCGATGCACTTCTCCATGAAAAAATCCCAGCCCTTTCTAGTGCTGAACTCCCTCTACACATTAGGATTGTGGGGTGAAAGGTCAGTGTCAATAAAGCTCCTCTCCGGTATCAACTTCCTCACCGGCCACCAATCCCTGAACTTGTGGTAAGCCACTTGGCTCACGAATCTATCTTCCCATTCTTCGGCTTTCCTAGTCCGTGCAACTCCCCCAATCTGAGGCTCACCTCCCTCATCTCCGCATGAACTCTCCCCAGATAATGAAGCTGTGGGGGAGGTGAAGTATTTCCCACTACCGGCTGTGGACTCGTCAGAAGAACCCGAGACTACATTCACTGGTCTTTTGGAGGTGGGTGATGGTGGAGGGGTATCAACTAGGTGGAGGGGGTCGGTTATGTGAGTTGGGACTGAATCTGAGGAGATGTCTTTGGAGGGCACATACTCACTCCCCGAGGAATGAGAAGCAGCCTTATCAGTGGCTTTTATCAGTTTCCGGGTCTTTTTTATGTTCTCTCGAGCCTAGGGAGTGAATTTTGCTATTCTCTTGCCTTTACCCCCTCGGGAGGAACCAACTCTCCCGGGTTGTTGTGATTGTTTTCCGCCCCTTTGTTTAACCATTATCTGCAAAGACACGCATCTAACATTGTTAGTTTAAGCGCATGCAGTGAAATAGGTAAAAGAAATAGATTGCAGACATAATTGCAGTACACAGTTGTAGAACAGGTTACAGAACATAGCACCGCGGATAGTACAAAATAGGAGTGCATCTGCGTTGGAGGCACCGCGGACCGCACAAAATAGGAGTGCAGCCGTGTTGGGCAAAGGACCCAAAACACAACTCTCTGAATCTCCCACAGCGGTCCGCACAAAATGGGGTCGCGAACACAACTTCAAATGGCTCACTCTACTTTGATTTGAGCTTTCCCAGAAACAGATGTAACCAGGAGTTTAAAAAAAGAACCATATCACCAACTTTTAATTCCTTTCGCCGAGCATATTTGTCGTGAAGATACTTCATCTTGTCTTTATACAAGGACGAGTTGGAGTAGGCATGAAATCTAAACTCATCAAGCTCATTAAGTTACTCAACACGGAGATTCGCCGCAACATCCTATTCCAAGTTCAACTTTCTCAAGGCCCACATAGCCTTATGTTCCAATTCGACCAGAAGATGGCAAGCTTTTCCAAATACCAATCGGTACGAGGACATACCAATTAGGGTCTTGTAAGCCGTCCGGTATGCCCATAATGTGTCATCCAACTTTTTCGACCAATCGGTCCTATTAGTACTGACCATCTTGGACAAGATACTCTTTATTTCGCGGTTGGAGACTTCCACTTGAGCACTAGCTTGAGTATGCTAGGGGGTGGTCACTTTGTGATTTACTCCATACTTGGCAAGCAATGAGTCGAAAGCCTTGTTGCAAAAGTGAGACCCCCCATCACTAATTATAGCATGAGGGGTGCCAAATCTTGTGAAGATACTCTTTTTCAAGAATGCCATAACACTCCGGGCTTCATTGTTAGGTAAAGCCACGGCTTCAACCCACTTTGAGACATAGTCCACCGCCACGAGAATATAAGTGTTCCCACAAGAGCTCATGAAAGGACCCATGAAATTGATGCCCCAAACATAAAAAATATCTACCTCGAGAATCGTATTGAGTGGCATCTCATCCCTTTTTGAAATTTCGTCGGCTCTTTGGCATGCATCACATCTTTTTACCAAATCACTAGCATCCTTAAACAAAGTTGGCCAATAGAAACTGCAACTGAAGACCTTTGAAGCCGTCCTCACCCCTCCATGATAGCCACCATAGGGATAGGAGTTACAAGCCTCCAATATGCTCAATTGTTCACCTTCCGGGACACATCTTCTAATCATACCATCCGTGCAAATTTTAAACAAGTATGGATCATCCCAATAAAAATCCAAACTATCCCGCTTGAGTTTCTTCTTTTGGTTGGAAGAGAGCTCACACGGGACAATTCCGGTCACAATGGAGTTGGCGATGTCCGCAAACCATGGAATGTCACACATTGACACAGAAAGAAGTTGCTCATCGAGGAATGTATCGTTCATTTCAAGGCCGTCACATGGCCTCCCTTCTTCCTCCAACCAGGACAAATGGTCCGCAACTTGATTCTCACTTCCCTTCCGGTCCACTATTTCTAAGTCAAATTCTTGAAGAAGTAGCACCTATCTCATCAATCTTGCCTTGGAATCCTTCTTTGTCATCAAATACCTAAGGGCGACATGGTCCGTGTGCACAATCACCTTGGCCCCCATAAGATATGGCTGAAATATTTCCATGGCAAATACAATTTCCAACAATTTCTTCTCCATCACCGTGTAATTCCCTTGAGCTTCATTCATAGTCTTGCTTTCATAGTACATGAGATGGAACATTTTACTAATTCGTCGACCTAATACCACCCCCACCACAACGTCACTTGCATCACACATTAGTTCAAAGGGAAAACTCCAATTAGGTGCTGTGATGATAGGAGTTGTGGTCAACTTTTGCTTTAAAAGTTCAAAGGCCTCCATGCATTTTTCATCAAAAACAAACTTTGCATCTCTCTCTATCGACTTGCAAAGTGGATTCACAACCTTCGAGAAATCTTTGATAAACCGCCGATAGAACCCGGCATGACCAAGAAAGCTCGTCACCCCTTTGACAGAAGTAGGGAAGGAAGCCTCGAAATGAACTCAATCTTGGCCTTATCAACTTCAATTCCTCGCTTCAAGATCTTGTGACCCAACACTATACCTTCTTCTACCATAAAATGGCATTTTTTCCAATTGAGAACGAGGTTAGTTTCTTCACATCGAGCCAAGACTCTATCCAAATTTACCAAGACTTCTTCAAAGGATTCACCAACCACACTAAAGTCATCCATAAAGACCTCAAATATGTCTTCCACCATGTCGGTGAAAATAGCCATCATGCAATGTTGGAAGGTCGCCGGAGCATTGCACAACCCAAATGGCATCCGGGAGAAAGCAAATGTATCATAGGGGCATGTAAAAGTGGTCTTATCTTGGTCTTCTGAGGCAATTAAGATTTTATTATAGCCTGAGTACCCATCCAAAAAGCAATAAAAAGCTTGCCCCGCTAGACGATCAAGCATTTGATCGAGGAATGGCAAGGGGAAATGATCCTGCGGGTCACCTTGTTGAGTTTCCACTAGTCCATACAAACTCTCCACCCGGTAATGGTCCGGGTGGGAATAAGCTCATTGTTGTCATTTTTCACTACCGTCATCCCTCCTTTCTTTGGCACACATTGGACCGGAGAGGTCCATGAGCTATCGGAGATTGGATAAACCACACCGGCGTCAAGCCACTTGATAACCTATTTCTTTACCACTTCTTGCATCACCTCATTTAGTCTTCTTTGATGTTCAAGTGAAGGCCTTGCATCCTCCTCCAAGATGATTTTATGCATGCAAAATGCGGGGCTTATCCCCCGAAGGTCCGCCAGAGTCCATCCTATTGCCCTTTTTTGCTTTTGAAGCACCTATAAAGTGGCCTCAACCTACAAGTTAGTAAGGCAAGAAGAAATAATAACTGGAAGAGTTGAATTAGAACCCAAAAATTCATACCCAAGGTGTGGAGGAAGTGGCTTCAACTCCAACATCGGTGGCTCCTCAATGGATGGCTTAGTTGGTAGAGTTTTGCGGTTTTCTAGATCCAAAGATAACTTCCTAGGCTCATGTGAATATGAACCCATACCATGCAATGCATTCACGCACTCCACTCTACTAGCATCATCATCGACATCCATGTTAAGAATCACGGCCTCAAGAGGATCTTCAATATTTATCATGGAACTTGTGGCATCCATTATCACAGCTGTGACAATGTCCATAAATGAACACACCTCTCTGCTATTGGGTTGTCTCAATGATTTGCAAACATGGAATACCACCTTCTCATCTCCCACTCAGAATGTCAACTCTCCCACTTCAACATCAACCAAGACCTTCCCCATAGCTAGGAAAGGTCTCCCAAGAATAATCCGCACTTCAAAGTCCACCTCACAATCCAATATGACAAAGTCGGCCAACAATATGAATTTATCCACACGGACAAGAACATCATCAATTGTGCCCAAGGGTCGCTTCATTGATCGATTTGCCATTTGAAGTCTCATTAAAGTTGGCCTAGGTTGTCTGATTCCCAAAGTCTTGAAAACTGAAAAAGGCATCAAATTAATGCTAGCCCCAAAGTCACAAAGGGCTTTGGCAAAATCCGCACTACCGATAGTGCAAGGGATAGTAAAAGATTCGGGGTCTTCAAGTTTCGGGGCCATAGAATGCACTATAGAACTCACTTGATGCGTCATTTTAATTGTTTCACACTCTATCGACCTCTTCTTTGTTACCAAATACTTTATAAACTTTGCATACACCGGCATTTGTTCAATTGCCTCCACCAACGGCACATTGATAGTAAGACTCTTCATCATTTTGATGAACTTTTTGAATTGATTGTCACATTTTTGCTTTGCTAACCGTTGAGGGTAAAGTGGAGGTGGCCTAGGCAAGGGTGCCTTGGCCTTTGGCACAACTGGCTTGGGCATGTCAATCACGTGTTCCCTAGATGGGTTCACGGCATCTTGAGTCTCTATCCCGGCCTCATCATCAATATCAATCTGCACATCAATGGTCATATTTGGTTCAACTACATCATCAACAATCAAAGGACCTACATCTTATTGGACCCTAACATCATCGTTCACAACTTGATTTTCATTCGAGGCATTCACATCACTGCCTCTTCCACTTCTTGTTTTAACCGCCATTACATGATTGTTTCCTCCCTTTAGGTTCACTACCGTATCACTTGGTAGAGCACCCTTAGGTCGAGTATTCAACAATTGAGAGATTTGGCCAAGTTGCACCTCCAAATTCCGAATAGAGGTATTATGGGAAGCCAATTGAGCATCGAAGTCTTGGTTCTTCTTCATCATTTGTTCGAACATCATTTCTATTCTTGCCATATCACTACCCGACGTACTAGACCCTTGAGATTGAAAGGGAGGTGGATTGTTCGGTTGTTGGTACATGCGGGGGCCTTTGAAAGCCTTGTCCCCGGTTGCCTTGATTTCTGCTATTATTCCACCCTCCTTGATTGTTGTTGTTGTTGATCCAATTATTATTGTTCCCGTTCCAATTGCCTTGATTGTTAACTTGGTTACCCCAATTGTTGTTTTGATTGTTGTTGTTCCAATTGCCACCACCTTGTTGTTGGTTGTTATTGTTCCAATTACCGTCGCCTTGTTGATTGCCCCAATTTCCTTGGGGACGCCATTGTTGATTCCCTTGATTTCCTCTATTCCCTTGGTAGTTATTGACATATTGACATTCTTCACTTTTCTCCTCATAGAACTCATTCGAATAACCACCACCATCATTGTTGTTGTCAAATTTCTCACAATTACCTTGAGGTTGTTGTTGCCCTCTTTGCCTTTTTTTCAACATAGAAAAACCTTCCATTGCATTGACTTGGCGTGGGTTTTGGACTTGTTGCAATTGCGCCTTTGCCAATTGATTCATAGTTGTTGTAAGATCGGCAATAGCTTGGCCATGATCGTGCAATTCCTTGTGCAAATGGATGCCCATGGGGTCACCTTGGGGCACATTTTCTCGGCTTTGCCATGCCGAAGAGGTGTCGGCCATTTCATCAAGTACATCACATGCCTTTTGGTAAGAAAGTTTTATGAAGTTCCCTCCGGCTAATTGACTCACAATGCACTGATTCGTGGTGTTGATGCCCCGATAAAAAGTTTTTTGTATCATTGTCTCGGTCATGTTGTTATTAGAGCACTCCTTCACCATTGTTCTATATCTTTCCCATATCTCGTGCAAAGGTTCCGTTGGGTCTTGCTTGAAGGCTAGAATTTCATCCCGAAGAGCCGCCATATGATTTGGATAAAAGAACTTGGCAATAAATTTGTCCGCCGATTCATCCCATGTGGTGATAGAATGATTGGGGAGCCTTTCTAACCAATCTAACGCTTTACCCCGAAGAGACAACGGGAAAAGCCTCAATCTCAACACATCATCAGATACGTTTTTTTGCTTGCTACCCCAGCATGTATCAACGAATCCCTTCAAGTGCTTGTATGCATTTTGATCGGAGGCGCCTATAAAATACCCTCTTTGCTCGAGCAAGGTCAACATGACATTTGTGATTTGAAAGATACCCGCCCCGATTCGGGGAGAAAAAATAGCACCGGAGTACCCTTGATTAGGAAGAACTCTTGGGGCCACTCTCGGCGGTGGCGGAAGAGGTTCTGGAATATTCTCATTCGGATTAGCATTTGCATTGGCATTTCTTCCTCTCCTTTGAGCTTGAGGTTAAAACTCATCTTGTTCTAGATATTCTACATCCTCCCCCCCCCCCTCCCCCACATTGCCGAGAGGGTCATTTTCATTGAGAGCCATTTGTACATGATTGATCGACACAAACAAAATTAGTAAACAAGAAGGAAAGAGAACCAAAACACAAAACTAGCTAAATATATAGTCAACACCGTACGTTCCCCGGCAACGGCGCCAAAAAGTGATCATTACCGACTCGATGCTACACCAAGGTAGGAAGAGCAGGTCACAATAGATTTTACCCGAATAGAGGTCAGGATCGATTCCCGTAGGGAGCTAATAATGGAGTTGGATTTTCTGTCTAGTTTAGAGATGTGTTTGTACTCCTAATGTCACTTCAAACATTGATGGTTTTTTATTTTATTATAACTACTATTATAAAGCTAATGATTAAAACTAAATTATGCTACGAGAATATTGCTAAGTTGTATTTAATATAGAGAAAGGCACTAGGGTCGTGACACTACCTAGGTGGCTAATCGACGGGTAGAAGTTACTAAGGGTAGATTGATATATTTGGGGATTATGCTATAACCGTTGCACAATTGTACCCATTGTCACACCTCTTGATTGAGAGAGTGATTTTGCCCAATTGATTCTTTCGAGACCAATTGGGTAGGCCAATTTGATCAAGCAACTAGGGTTCAAGTAGAGTGATTACTCTCTCGAGATTTAACCCGTTAATTGGGAATATCATTTCTCATGAGTCCATCCCAATTCCTTGTTGGGTCAATTTTGGGGTCATAAACTCTCTTTTTCAAGAAGAGTCAAACCCATTAAGCTTGAATCTATGTTTGCAACCACAAATTCGAAATTAAAACATAAAATCAACCCAAATTGCAAATACCCAATATCAATCTAACCCTAGATGGAAACACCCATAAATTACCCAAACTATGGTTGATCCACAACCCTAGCTAATGGGTTTAGCTACTCTTGCTAGATACAGAAATTGAAGAAATAGATGAAGAACTAAGCATATTAATTAATTACTAAGAAGAAACTACAATAATAAAGAGCAAAAGTGCCGAAAATGGCTACAATATCGAGACTCAGGAGCTCAGCTGCGTTCAGAATATAAAACTTAACCTAAAAATGGTAAAATGTTCTATTTATACTAGGCTGGAAAAATTGGACAAAAACACTCCTACGGGGTCAGTGCGGACCGCGCAAAAAGGACTGTGGCTCCACTGGCTCTTAGACTTTTGGTTTCTGCTTCTCTGAAGTTGAGGATCGCGGACCACATGGAAGAGCATAGTGGCCGCAGTGGAAGTTGACGCGGCCGCACATAAAGGAGCGCGGACCGCATTGCTTGAAATTGTCTAAATGTTAACTCTCTTAATCTCTGCTCCGCGGACCGTGCAGAAATGTACCGCGCCCGCATTACCTCCGGCTTGAATATGACAACTCTCTGAACTTTCGAGTGCGGCCACATTTGCTTTTGTGCGGTCCGCACTAGGTATTTTTTTCCTCAATTCACTTAGTCTTTGACACTTGAGCAGGTTTCACTCCTTTTTAGCCGATCTTTGATATTTTTCATTTTGTCGATCAAACCTGCAATCAAGTACAACTTGTGAGCATTTTGGGGTTATTTTGTAGCAGTTTATAACCAAAGCATAGGCAAGTAGATGCATAAAACATGTTAGAATCCCGACTTATCATGTCACAACACTTACGAACTACTAAGAGTACTAAATACAATGTCTGAAAGAAAATATAATTGTTTGTCTCGAGTACAATGAGATAACAGACTAAAGTAAAGGATAGAGGAGATGCCGGGCCTGCGAACGCCTGCAAGGATACCTCGGTATCTCACTGGACTGAAGGTTGGCTTCCGTGCTACTGCTGCTGCTGTCCAAAACCTGGATCTGTGCAAAAGAGCACAGAGTGTAGTATCAGCACAACCGACCCTATGTGTTGGTAAGTGCCTAGCCTAACCCCAGCGAAGTAGTGACGAGGCTAGAGCGAACTACCACATAAACCTGTGCAATTTCATATATATATATATATATATATATATACCGCAGAATAGAAATACAAGGGCAGGTAAACAGTTTGGTAGGGGGAGCATGTTGTGGGGAAACAACAATTTCCAAATAAGAGTCATCCGGTAACGAAGGAAATAAAAACACAACTCAATCATAAGTAATGAAAACAAAAATCAACAAGTGCACGGCATCACCCTTCGTGCTTTTACTCTCATACTCACCAAGCAATAACATGTGCACGGCATCACCCTTCGTGCTTTTACTCTCATACTCACCAAGCAATAACATGTGCACGGCATCACCCTTCGTGCTTTTACTCCCGTTCCTCACATATAATCAATAGAATCGGCACAGAATGGTACATCGTGCGGCACGACATCACCCTTCGTGCTTTAACACTTTCCTCATAATAAGCAATCAATGCACGGCATCACCCTTCGTGCTTTACACTCTTTCCTTACAATAAACAAACAATGCACGACATCACCCTTCGTGCTTTAACACTCTTCCTCACCCAAACAACAATCACAAACAAGGGCAAGGGAATTAAAAAATTTATAATAGAAATCCCGGCAAGGGTACACAATTAAACAATTAATCCCGGCAAGGGCATAACCTCAACAATCTCAACATCCCGGCAAGGGAACAATTAAACAACTCATTCTCTTCTTTTACTTTTATTCATATCTCACTTTACCACTTGAGCCAATGCTCCAAAGGGTTCAATTATTTCGTATACTATCACAAACATTTCTCAACAATAAAGAATCATCACCAGCAATTAAAAACCATCACCAAGGCATTAGAATATGGCAAATTCAAAATACTCACAATTTAAAGACCCACGGTCATACTAGACACCAACGTGTAGACTCTCGTCACCATGCCTACACATCGTACTTGAAAAATACCACATAGCAATTAAGACTCAACTCCTAATCCCTCGAGTTATGGTTAAACCAAGCACTTACCTCGATGCTTTGAACCCAACTCAAGCCTCAACTATAGCTTTACCCTTTGATTCTACCTCCAATCCGCTCGAATCTAGCCACGTCTTACTTAATTACATTAATAAACACTAAATGAATCAACCCCAATGCTTGAAAAATAAGTTTTTAAAGGTTTTACCCAAAAAGGTCGAAAATGCCCCCGGGCCCACATGGTCAAAATTTGAGGTTCGAATCAAAACCGGTTACACATTCCCCCCACGAACCCAAATATATAATTTATTTTGAAATCGGACCTCAATTGAGGTCCAACTCCCCAATTTTAGAAAAACCTAGTTTCTACCCAAAACACCCAATTTCACCCATGAAAATCCTTGCTTTTAAGTTGAAAACATGTTAAAAGATGTTAATGATTGAAAGAAATGAGTAAAGATCAACTTACAAATTATTTGGAAGAAGTCTTGTTCTTGGAAAATCGCCTAAATGTGTTTGGGTTTTGAAAGAATGGTGAAAATGGTTCAAAATTCGACTAAGTATGAAAAATGCAGGTTGCAGATGTGGGAAATGCGAACCAGGGTTCGCAACCTATTATGGGAATTGCAAGAAAATAGTTCACATTTGCGAACCCTTTTAAAAACCTCAGGTTCGCATTTGCGACCAATTATGTCGCATTTTCGACTTGCCCCTATTCTCATTTGCGAACAAGTAGATCGCATTTGCGATCAGACAGTCGAATCCCTAGTCTCGCATTTGTGATGCAAGGCTCGCATTTGTGAGACCTTCTTCGCAAATGCGAAGATACAAAAATTGAAATCCCAGATTTTTTTACAAAGGTTAAAAATGCACTCACGGCCTATCCAAAATTCATCGATCCCTCGGGGCTCTGAACTAAACATACACACAACCTCAAAAATATCCTATGGACTTATCTATGCGATCAAATCGCCAAAATAACATCATAACATCGAATTAAGCCTCAAAATCCGTGATTCCTTCCAAATTTTGATAAAACATTAAATTTCCATTTTTAAGTTCGAGACATGTCAAACGACGTCCGTTTTCAACCAAACTTTACAAAAAGTGCTTAAATCATATATAAGACTTGTACCGGGCGCCTGAACCAGAATACAGGCCTAATACCATAGTCTTCTAATAAAATTTCATTTTTAATTTTCTTTCATTATCTCCAGAAAATAATTTCACACAAAAATTTATTTCTCGGGCTTGGGACCACGGAATTCGATTCCGGGCACACGCCCATGTCCCATATTTTCCTACGGATCCTCCGAGACCGTCAAATTACGGGTCCGGGTCCATTTACCAAAAATATTGACCGAAGTCAAATTTATTCATTTTAATATTAAAACTTAACATTTTTCTCACAGTATTCATATTTAAGCGTTCTGGCTACGCACCCGAATCGCGCACGCAAATCGAGACAACCCTAAATGAGATTTTCAAGGTCTTAGAAATATAAAATGGGTAAGAAAATAGGTGATGGCCCTTTGGGTCGTCACACTAGTAAAAATATTTATTTAAAATATTAAAAATATATGACATTATAGTATCAGAATCAACATTTAGCATTGGTTGGCGTATTCTTACCAAGTACAGAAGTTGCATCCATCATGAAAATGTCCAAATACTTGTTACTGCTTGAAATTAGTTGCACGGCTTTTCCCAAACTCAAACTGTAGTATTTTTTTAAATGAATTTTAGTAATATTAATTTTTAAATTCAACTATTCTTAATACTTAACTAATTAATATTGCATATGAATTGTAGATGTAGATGAAAATGAAGATGTTAAGACAACCTTGTCACAAGCGGATTCAAATGTGTTTGATGAAGATGATGTGTTGGATATCCCATAAGTGTCATGGATAACAATAACAACAACAACAACAACTATCTAGTAGAATCTTACTAGTGGCGTCTGGAAAGGGTAGAGTGGTATTTGATTACGACCATTCGAGATTCATGTTAGCATACTCGATATCACACAGATCAATTTCAAGGGATCCAGAATACCTCCTTGGTTTTGGACGAAGCCAAGCCAATACATATGATAGGGGAAGGAAAGACCCCTATTTCATAGCGTGTTCAGTGTACTAAGGTACAAGATCGAAAAAAATAAAAAATGTATTTGTTAACGACCAATAGCACGGTCAATCTGTGTAGATACTATAAAGTGTTTTCTATAGTTCAATAGAGAAAATAGAGAAGAGCAGGCCGATTCCTTGATTTTATTATTAAGTTGTACGAATACCTTACTCTTATCTCAGTAGGATAGAGAAGTTGTTTCCGGAAGACCCTAGGCTCAGAGACAATAGATCCACAATAACAACAGAAACTAGAAAAGTAGTATCAGCTTCGTAAAAGACGGCAAATAAATGGAAAGGCCAAAAAAACAAAAGAAAAGTGTGAAACACAACAAAAACCGCTAGCAGTCCTAGACAAAACACTATCAGACTAGCCGGCACAACCAGGAAAAATGCTCAACTACCTCCCTAACCTACAACCCTAATGATCGACCTCCACACCTTTCTATCGAAAGCCATGTCCTCGAAAACCTGAAGCCGCGTCATGACGTTCTTTTGAATAGTTTGTTTGAGTTTTGACTTTTAGTGAATGAAATATAGTCTTGTCTTTCACTTTTTTTAATGTTTATTATGATATATTGGAATAGTGTAAAAATTTATTAAAGTTTGCAAAAATTTTCCAATAAGATATTTTTTAACTTTAAAATATCTATTTTTTTTAGGTTAGTACTTAAAGAAAAAATATAAAATTATTATTTTAAAAAATTTTGGGCTGGCCCATGGGGACCCCTGGCCTACATAAAAATAGGGTGGACTGATCATTATAAGACCCTTAAAAATGGTAGGCTAGCCCAACCCAATCCGTTAATTGATAATGCTTGTATGAATTGGGCTAACCCGGCCCGACCTATATTTAACCTACAAAAGTCAAAATAAGGTAAGGACAATTGAACTAATACTGGATCTTAAAGTGTCAAAATTTCGTTAATTAACCTTCCCGATAAAGGAAGATGTACCACCGAATCCCAACCGACTTTTCCATACAGAATACTACTTGTAAAAGTTGGAAGATTAGATATTCCAGAATTATCATGTTCTTTTCTACTTATTCCTCTTTATTTTTTAAAAGTTTTACATAATATTCCCTCTGTTTCAATTTATGTGAACCTATTTCCTTTTTAGTCCGTGCCAAAAAGAATGATCCCTTTCCTTATTTGGAAACAATTTACCTTTATGCAATGATTTTATAGCCACACAAAATAAAGGTGCCTCATTTTACACTATAAGATCAAAAGTCTTCTCTCTTTTCTTAAACTCCATGCCCAGTCAAATGTGTTCACATAAATTAAAACGGATAGAGTACTATTTATAAATATCGTATCGAGGATATGACCGGAATGAGAAGATGTGAAAATCGAAAATTAATATAGATAGTTAGTAGGTAGTTGTAAGTTTACCCTTTCCCACCAGTTGTATGAGTAGTAGTCTTGTATTTTCATATTCTTGGAATTTTATTTACAGCCAATTATTTGTTCGCGTAAGCTATTATATTTTCTTATTATTATTATTTGGGACTACTTCTTCCTTTTTATCTTCTTTTTCCTTCTCCCTTCTTTTATTGCTCTCCTTTTTCTTTTGCTTCTTCCCCTTCTTCTTTCTTTCACTTCTTTACCTTATCTTGAGTGAGGGTCTATCAAAAATATCATCTCTACCGTATCAAATATAAGGTAAGGTTTATATATACACCATCTTTCTTAAATCCCACTTATAGAATATTAATTAAATTGGGTCTGTTGTTATTGTATAAACATCTTACACTACTAAAATTGGTAATCCCTCCGTTTCAATTTATGTGAACCTATTTTCTTTTTGGTCTATGCCAAAAAGAATGACCTCTTTCCTTATTTGGAAACAATTTACCTTTATGCAATGATTTATAGTCACACAAAATATTTGTGTCTCATTTTACACCACAAGTTAAAAAGTTTTCTCTCTTTTCTTAAACTCCGTGCCCAATCAAATGGATTCACATAAATTGAAACGGATGGAGTACATGATAAGCATCTATTTATAGTATGTTTGACTTAAAACCTTGAAAATTAGAGGAATATTATGTATATTACAGTTAAACTGAATTATTTTAATGTCAAAGTAAATAATTTAAAATATGCAAGAGAATATGAGCGCACAAAAAAATACTTAGTTAATTATGTAGTTGAGGCATCTAATGATTGTGCAATATACTAACTTTTTTATGTGTGGTACTTTTCGATTTTAACTAGCTAAAATTCCTCCGCCCAAAAAAAATGACTTTAAAAGATCCCCTCTAGATATATCTTCCAATCAGAAACTTTCTTTCCCATGGACCTCTCTATCTCTCTCTCTTTCAACTTCACTGTCTTCTTATCTCTATAGCCTATATTGCATTAAATTATATACTAACAGTTCTCTTCTTGTTTTTCATGTTAGAAAAGTCTCCTTCGTCTACACCCACATATGTTGAATCTGACCTAAAGTTAGCCAACTGTCAACCCATTTAATTTTGTTATATCTACCTTCTATTATCTTCTTCCCGAAACAGGAAAATTATATTGAAGCTAACTCTTCAACACCAAGAAAAATACTGTACGTATTGTTATCAAGAAAACATTAACTTTTATCAATTTCAAAATGAATCAATGTGTACCTAGTTGGGAACTTGACGACACTCCCACTCCTCCAAAGCTTCCTCTTCAAACCCAATCCAATTCCTTAGCCCCTGATATCCCCTCGTACGTACTCTTTTTTACTCTTTTACATATATTTTTTTAGTTCAAGATTTTGATTCAGTTATAAATTAAAGCTTGGTACAACGGGGCACCAATTCCTTTTGTTTTCTAACTCTAATTACACATGAGCATATAGTTAGTTTTTTAACAAATAATATGCCAACATATATCATCAACTTAAATTATACGTTGCATCTACTCACTTAAAATTTTAAATTTGCAGATTGCATTATGAAGTGGCAGAGCTAACGTGGGAAAATGGGCAGCCGGCAATGCATGGATTAGGTCCTCCACGGGTGCCTAATAATAAGCCCATATCCAACTATGGAGGCACCCTTGAATCAATAGTGAACCAAGGCACCCGATCCATCCCTCACCACCACCAGAAGTCCGCTCTCGACGGGAGCGGACACGGTTCTGATGAGGTTGTCCCTTGGTTCAACTACAACCATGTCGTCGCCGACACTCGTCTTGTTCCTGGCTCGCTCACTATGGCCAAGGATGCCTTAGTGCCATGTTCCGCAAATTCCAACTATCACAACCGACCACCATCCTACAACCGACCACCATCCTCCGTGCATGTGCCGGGGCTTGACGGCTCCACACATGTGGGGTCGTGCAGTACTGGCGCCACTAACAGCAGAGACTGGATGGCGGTGCCACGTGTGAGAATAGAGCCCACACACGAGTGGAGCAGCCGGGCGGATATGAGTGTAAGTGGAAGTGCAACGTGTGCTGGAGATAGCCGCCAATTGACAGTTGACACGTATGACAGAGAAGTGGGTACAGGAATGTACACTTCTACATCTATGGGGTCACCGGAAAACACCAGCTCCGACAAGCAGTGCACCAATAGGACGGGGGACGACCATGATTCCGTTTGTCACAGCAAATCTAAGGCATAATATATGAGCTTCTCTTTGTGCATGCATATTATTTTCGTTGTGTTATTCTGCATGCTTTTCTTCTTAATATCTTTTGTATTCAATTCAACATGAGTTTATTTTATAACTTAATTTTATTATGATAATAGTTGAAATGAGATTATTTTTATAGAGTGTTTTATATATATATATATATATTTAATTAATCTTTATGATTATTTATTAACCGACAGAGGGAGGTAGGTGATGAAAAGGATGAAAAAAAAGGATCTAAAAACTCCTCATCTTCCACAAAGAGGAAGAGGGCAGCTGCCATCCACAACCAGTCTGAACGAGTACGAATCTCTCCCTCTTTTGTCCTTTTTTTTCTTCCGGTGGACCAGGGGTCTGTTGAGGGAGGGGGGTGCTAAGGAAAGGAAATAAAATACATATTTTGACTTGATATATTTTATTTTATTTTTATAGAAAAGAAGAGACAAGATTAATCAAAGGATGAAGACACTGCAGAAGATGGTTCCAAATTCGAGTAAGGTAATGGAATTAAGAGTCTATTAATCTATTTGCGTGTGTTATTTTCTATTTCGTGCTGAAGAGAAAATTCTAGTAGATAGGAGCTCATCCTCCTCTAATACCGTCGTTGATCCGATATATAATCGTTTTGACTAGTGAATTAATTTGTTTAGAGATATTTGCTTGTATGGAAAAGCTAAAAATAATTTATAGTAGTACTTTTTTGTTTTCTCCCCTCCGAATTCGCCTATATGGTTTCCATTAGTAGATTACTAATTAAGCAAATACTTTAGAGAGAAATGAAGTGTATTAGCTAGATAAATTCGCTTAAGAATATGGATTGACAATAACGTATACTTCTTCTATCATAATTTATGTGATACACTCTCTTTTTTGTAATTTTGTATAAAAATTGATATTTTTCTTTTTTTGAAAATAATTCAATGTTAAGCTTTCTATTTTACTTTTAATGATATGATTTATTATATCAAAAATGACTATGACATATTTTAGATTATAAATTTTTAAATTTTGTGCCCAATCAAGCACCTTTACATAAATTGGGACGAGGAATACATGATTTATATCACATAATTAGCATATTATTCCTTTCCCGTTATTCGGAACTCTAAATTTCAGAAACTTGCTCATTCTTGATGAAATTGCTTCCCTCATACTTGAGTTTGTTGGAAATAGTAGTATGTTTGGCCAAGATGTAAAAATTAATTTATTTGGAGAAGTATTTTTTTTAAAGTACTTTTGGTGAGAAGGAATTTGTATTTGACTAAGTAATTTAAAAAATACTTCTGAGCAACAATTAGTATTTGGTCAAGTTTTAAAGATTACTCTTAAGTGTATTTTTTCAAAAGTATTTTATTTTTTCTGTTTCTCCAAAATTACTTTTGCTTATGCAGAAAAGTACTTTTTTTCTCCCATTAAAAACTTGGTCAAACACTTCTAACTTAAAAAGGTACTTTTTTGAAACAAAAAAGTGCCTCTAGAATGGGCTATTAGTTATAAATGGAGCTAATCATAATTCATAATTTTGTACGATGTGTAACTAAAGTAAGCACGAATTCTTATAAATTTGCATATATAGTATGTGTCACAATCCTTTTTTGTAAGTATCAATGGTAGGTATAAATTACCCCCCTTAGGGGAAAAAAGGAAATTCAAGCATCATTGGCAGTCAAATCAACCAAAAAAAATCAAGTGTTTTAATGGAAGTGTCAGTGAAGATTGGCTAGAAGAGAGCAGCCTTATGAAACAATACAAAAAGGTAGTAGTCGTAGCTAGTTCAATAGTGGAGGATAATGAGTGAAAATAATAATAGAACTGGAGACAATTTAGTGGAAAGTGGTCCTAAAACTTTTTGGGCATTAAATATGAGATGTAAATATATGGGAAAGGATCCAAATTCTAATGATCTAAGTCCACACATGTTCAGTCCTGAAGCAGACAACTCGACAAATGTTTGTTAGTTGAGAAGACAATCTTGTTCTACCGCATAGTAAATCTGAGGTAGGGACCTTAAATAAACAACCCTCTTTAATTTGTGGTTATCTTGTTTCAACCATTTGTTTTGCTGAGCTTTCTACATTTATTCCTTTCCAAAATACATATGGCCATCTTTGGCTAAAAATTTATTTTAAATAAATTTAAAAAAAAAAAACCTTTTTTGTTCATATTATCTTACTTTTAATATTCTTGCACACTCTTTAAGAGACATAACATATTCCGCTATAAGTCTATCTGCCACAAATTAAATTAATTGACTAATAATTTTCAAAGAGTGGTTGACAGGATAATTGAAACTTCTTCGCTCCTAATTAGAGGTTTTGGTTAATCGCGATATAAATTTTGGGAGTAAAGTTGTTATTTGATTACAATACCGATACAAATATTATACTGAGATAATTCTACTATTATTTATGAGATAATAACAGGATAATTTTAATTTGTTAGCAACCAAATGACACGTTAGTCGTATATATCTATCTAACATAATCCAAATTAATTGACCAATAAAATTCCGGTAAAGGATAATTAAATTCAAAAAGAGAATTAATATCATATGTGCCTCTTTTCTAACTTGATTGCAGACTGATAAAGCATCAATGCTAGATGAGGTGATAGAATATCTAAAGCAACTGCAATCTCAAGTGAATATGATGAGCAGAATGAACATGTCACCGACCATGATGTTACCCTTGGCTATGCAACAACAGCTTCAAATGTCTATGATGGCTGCACCCATGGGCATGGGTATGGGTATGGGTATGGGCATGGGTATGGCCGGTGTTGCCGGAGTTTTGGATATCAACACCCTTAGCCGCCCCAATATCACCGGACTTCCTCCTTTTATCCACCCTACCGCTGCAGCCGCCGCCGCCTTTATGCAGCCTATGACCTCCTGGGATGGCTCCACTGACCGTCTCAATGCTGCTGCTACTGCTGCTGCTGTCCCCGATCCTTTAGCTGCCTTTCTCGCTTTCCAATCACAGGTAAAACACTAAGGAATTTAACTTATATACACTGACTGACTGACTGTTTAAGACAAAACTTTTAATCTTATACTATCAAGTCACTTGAAAAAATTATTATAGTTAGTTGTCGATAATAAATAGAGTTATTACAATAATGCAAATTACATGTTATAACGGATCAAATGTCACTAATTTTCTAAACAATTATACACTAGCAGTAGAGAAGTTAAATCTTCTGCCAAAGTGTTTCATTGGATTTATAAAAAAAAATAAAAAAATTGGGACTTATAGTGGAGATTATTTCTGTTATATTAAGTGTTTTCCTTTTAACGAATGATTGTAAAAAGATTGGCATTCTGAATTTGCAGCCAATTACCATGGATGCCTATAGTAGGATGGCTGCATTGTACCAGCAATTCCAACAGTCAGCTGCTGGCTCTGGTCCTAAAGATTGATATATAGTTGTCATTTTTGTAAAGTTTTCAAAGTTTTCTTGATTTAATCCTTACCGCTGGATTTGCATGCTATATTGAAAGTTTAATTGGACCTTTAGTGTTTGGAAATGTCAGTTTAAAAGTTGAATGATTGTTGCTTCTTTAAACAGTATGTAATTAAATTGATCATGAGTTCTTTTTCTTCCGTCATTTTTTCCGTTATTTACGGTTGAAATTAATTGTATCATTAACTTATAAGTACTCAACAGCTAGTTAACATATGACAGCGAGTGTAAATTATATATACATGTAACCTGATTATTCAAATTACGTTAAAGTGTCTTTTCCATGCATGGATAGTGATTTTGTTGTAAATTATTGGCTCATTGCACGCAGCAAAAGAAAAGAGAAAAAGGAAAGGACGGTTAATATGTTGAAATCTTTTGCCAACTTTCTTGAAAGATTAGTGGGTCAACTAGAGGGGTTTTTCCTTAAATTTAGGTGTAAATATCATTGAATATTTTCCCCAATTAGTTGACAAAACAACTATTACTAGAATAACGATTGGATTAATATTCGAACTCGTCAAAATAATAGTTCAAATTACGACTTCTTAATCACTAAATATTCCTTTTCGAGCAAATAGTTTGGATCGTTAGTATTTAGATAACATATTAGATCTCTCAGACGCTAGTCCACCATTTTCATAAAATATCACCAAATAACTTGCCATGTTTCAATACCTAATTAGGTCTTTTATTCCGGCATTTTCCTTCATGTATTAAGGAAAATATGTTTACTTTAGGAGGTCCAACATTAATTAAAAATAATACTGTATATATAAATTATTAAATCCCAAAATATAAGGAAATAAATCTTTTAAGCCCCTAAATTCTAACAACAGGCAGAAGGCAAATAGCTAGCAAATGCTTTAACGTGTATATGATCACTTTTTCTTTGTGTTTTTTTTTTCCGTTAATCTAAAAGAAAAAAGAAGTTTATAATGATTAACTAGGTTAATTCTGACCAATCATATATATATTTGACGTAAAGCTTTTAGATTATCACAAGACAGGACATACATAAAACATGCAATGTTGGCTAAAAGTAATAGAAATGATTGGAGTTTATGATATATCATGTCAAACTTATGTTAAGGCTCTCCACAAAGTTAAAAAGAAGGTGATCATTATATATCATCATGCATAGACGATAACCTTAGCTAGTCGCAACAGTTGGAAAATAAAAAAACAAATAAAAAATAAACATTAAGTAAAAACAAAAAGGTCAAATCAAAATACTCCTAATAAAATCCTGGCTCTTTTCTCCTTCTTCCTATCCTAATTAAATAAAAAGTATCCCTTCGTATAAGTGATTGCTTGTACTATCATTATCATATACTCTCTCTGATTTAGTTTTGTGAACATATTACCTTTTTAATCCGTTTAAAAAAGACTGATTCCTTTCTAAATTTGATAACAATTTAGCATAAATTTACAATTCTATCCTTAATGAAAACGTTTATAACCATACAAATACTCTAGCTCCCTTTTAACTTATTTAGGATTACAAATTTGAAACGTCTTTATTTTTTCTTAAACATCGTGCTCAATCAAACAGGTTCACGTAAATTAGTATGAAAAGAGTAGTAAATTTTAAGATACTATTCTCAAAATTTGCATTTCCCCTTCACCCCCTCCCCCGTCCCCAGCATCTCCCCATGTGCCGGATTTTTCTTTTAAATATAACTAATTATGCTGTAATTTAAATAAAGAATAAATTTATTAATAAAATAAAATTGTAAAACACGAAGAAAAAGTAAGGCATCAACCGATTCCTCTACATTATTTGTGATTGATGATTCGGATCCACAATTTCATGACTTGTCGCTTTTTAAATGATAGTATTCTCCTTTCCCTTTTTCTTTTTACTCGAATGATTTGTACTACTACTATATGCTTCATTTTGTTTCATTGGTTAACAACGTTGTAGTTCCAACAAAATTCTATCGCTGCATGTATTTTAATTTTTTTGTTTTGCGCCATCGCTAATTTAAGCAAGTTCAGTGGCATTTTAAAATTATAATTTTTAGTTCTACGTGACTTAAGTCGCTTAATTAATTGCAAACACACTAATGATTGGGTCAGAGAATGAGGTACAGTCACTTTCATCCATATAGTGAGTACCATCTCAAAGAGCTACGTTAAGTCGGTTAATGACTTTTAAAGCCCGCTTACCCATAATTAAGCGCTTCCCGAGAACTTAACAATTTCCCTAAAAATTTGGAAAAAGTGATGTGATATTTGGACATAATCTTGGACCAAAATACTACAATAATCAATTTTGTCTCGAACTTTTAAAATGATAAATAATTTAAGACAACTATGTTTGATACGGGGGAGTACATAATTTTTTTCTTCGTTATTCTTCTTTTGGGAAGAGAAACAATATAATTTCCGCGAATACACATGTATGCTCTGTTGTGAATAACAAACGGTATATATAGGAGATAGTGTGCACATGACAAATTATCCGAGATTTTTGTTGTGCTTCCTGTAAAACTTTTATTATCATAATCAAAGGCGGAATTAGAATTTAAAGTTTGAGCTTAAATTTTTTGTTGTTTGAATATTATGTTTTAAATTAATAATTTGATCTTTAATAATAAATATAAATTTTGGACTAAAGTTACTAATTTGGGCCGACAACTAAAGATTAGCTCTTCCCTTGACGATCGCCATTGCAAATGATAGGAGAATGTAGGAAACGCTTGGTCTGTGGCATTACCACATATTCCCTTTTCAAGACGTCTTTATCGAATGTCTTATCTTGTTGGCAACGACATTTCACCATCAGTATTAGACTATATAGTTAATGGTATTGCGTCAAACTTATCACGTTCTACTCCAGGTTTTATTGCCATGCTCTTTAAAATCCCGACCCCATTTAATTCTACTTCAATTGAACTGATCATTTATAACACTATATAGTACCTCAATGACTAATGAATAAAATGCGTCGAAAAGCTTAAACAGAAGGTAGGAGCCCCTATCATCAATTAGATATAGATATTTTGCGATCGTTAAGTTATGGTCTCATCCGTTTACATTTGTGAGGTATTGCTCATTTTAGGACCTTACGTGTTTGTCCTAATTGAAAGACGTCCCACAAACCCTTAGGGTTTGCCAAGTTGGTTTGGAGGGCCATCATCCACAGGGACGGATGCACGCTTATCGAAGCAATGTTATATGACATCACTTTGTCGGAATCTTTTTCTAAATATATGTATTAATACTGTACACAAACAGATAAGTAGGAAAAAATAAAACCATTTAATGTAAATTGTATTGTGGTGTGTAGGTCTTGTCCTTGATTCTACTCAAAGAGGCCAAAGGTTCAAACCTCAACTAGCACATTTTTCTTTTGCAAATGCAAATATTTGAGAGAGCCTTTGTTGTTAAAAATTGAACTCAACAAAATCTACGGGCTAACCTACTGTTTGGACATAAAACACTTTTTACTTTTTTCGAAATCAGTGTTTGGCCTTAAAATTTTTATTTTTCACTTGAAGATGAGATCTTGAAATTTTTCGAAAATTTAAAAAAGCTATTTTTCAAAATTTTCACTCAGAACACTCACAAAATTTAAAAAATAACCCAAAATTACATTCATGTCCAAACATAACTCTAATTTTCAAATACCATTTTCACTTGAAAAAACATTTCACTTTTTTTTTTGGAATTTTACCATTCTTATGTCCAAACGCCCACTAAGGCTATTTCTTCTCTAAAATTATGATAATCAAAGTTATATTCCAGTTCTTTTATAAATTTTGATGCCGCTTAAAAAAATTTATGTGTACACCCCTGGTCATCCATACGGGTGACTTAGGATCAATTCTCCCCCCTCCCCTCCCCCCC